>VZZY01006575.1:326362-370444 GCA_013400335.1 Eurystomus gularis | reverse complement strand
CTATATGGATGTTGAACACAGAAGGAGAGAGAGGAAGACTAACGAGGTGTAGGACATTAAGGTCCCCATTCAGCAAGGTACCTCAGCATACGTCCAAGCCAGCAAAGGAATCCTTCCATCCATTTCAGTGGATTTCAAAGGTATATGCAGAAGTACTTCGCCGAACGAGGCATAAAGATATACATGTGAAGATGACTTTGAAAAATGCATTTTTGGTGTAAACTGTAACTGTTAAGGATAAAACCGTTAAGTATCACAAAAAAAACCTCTCATGAAAAAGGGAAGAAGATACATTAAAACAAAATCTGAAATATTGGTGTGGTGTGTTTTTTTTTCCCACATCTGTCTGTTTCGAAGGGAAAATACCAGTTTTTAAAAGTTTTTTAATTGAACTCATGCAGAGTTTGGGCATCAAAACATATAATGATAATAATTTTCTGAGATAGGTTTAAGAAAGTGTTTTATTGCTTATGCTAAAGATTAATGAAGAGTATGCATAGACGGGTCAGCGTTCAACTCACCAGCAGCTGAAATTTTGGTGGGCAGTGTAACATGAACAGCCAGTGGCTATGAAGGACTTATTAAATTATATTGAATTCTTGCAGCAAGCTACAAAAATCATAGTAAGCCATGTAACATTAAAGCAGACGGTAAAAAATCCCAAACAACTCAACAGTTTCAACACTCAGGTGTTGAAAGTAACTTCCAGAATTGAGTTAAGGAGTGGCTGCTTATACACAAAATCGCATAAATTCCTACATAAATGCAAGACCATGATCTTCCTTTTTAAGTTTTGGTTACCACGTAATGAATAGCAAATTCCATACTTTACAGTTCAGCTATAAAATATCAAAACAAAGGGAAGTTACTTTGTCCATTCTGCCATTTAGCAGGTCCTCTATGCTCATTAAATGATAATTAGCATACTCATGCTCTGTTAGTTTCTAAAACTTGAATTAAGGACCTAAAATTCTTCTGGGTTTTATAAACTAATAACATATATACAGCATAGTAACCATACACATTAATGGAAATCAGTTACACAGCATCCAGATTTACCTTTGAAGCACAGATTAATGGTTAGCATTTTCTGCTTTTCACTGCAATTTGAACTTTTTGTACTAGATAGTCATCATTTTACTGCTTGAATATGAAATAATGGCTTAAAAGCGTAATTTCAAAATGCTGACAGGTAAAGTATTGTGTAAAAATCATGCTTGCACGTCTGCAAACAGAGAGAGGTATGTGTGAGCTTTCTGAAGAACTTCTCCAGGCTAATAGCCATAAAGCGTAGTAAACTCGGGCCAAAATGTGAGAGAAAGAAACACAAACAGCGTAATTTAATTAATATCTCATAAACAAATACAGCTTTTTACATTTGTACAGGGAAAGAGCGGAGCTAAGTTGGATTTTTACAGAAGCAAACCTCACGAGCGTTTACATGTTGAATAAAAGCAATTTTTTGGCACATGGATATCCGTGAACACGTGTTCAGAACTGTAAAAAAAACCCACTGCGTAGGAATTTCATATTTCGTTTGTCAGCATCAGCACCTGCTGTCTAGTGGGTCAAGACAAAATACTGTGCCTTCAAGAGTTAATCCCATTTTGAACCCCTCCTGCAATGAAACAAGACATAGTTAATAAAAAGGAAAGTCATTTTTTGAGGATTAAGCTCTTCCTAAAAACATCTAAATTTGAGTTTATCTTTAGGCAGAAAAACCATAAGGACACTTCAGAGTGGAATCACAGACATTTATGGTATTTGGTCAGCCAATTTTTAATAAGTCTTAGTGGTTAACTTATAAAGGCACGTATCTCCTATAACAAAAGACATACAGCACGTATATAAAATGAAGAAAATATTATAGAAAAATAAGAATATTCATATGCATAGGTTGACAGAAAAAAAGACAAGCTTGACTTGCACTATGTTGTTCCTGAGTAAAATTCAAAATCATTTATAAGCAGGAAAGATTAGGGTCATATGAGCAGAGAGTTTATTACATTTACACTTCCAAGATTCAGGTAAGTCACAGACATTGTTACAAAGACCACGTGTCTCCTACATCCAGTAATCTCTTATCTTACAAGGAATCCAGCAAAAAGCAGAGTGCTCCAACACATCTCAGAGGTCTGTTCTGAATTGCTCCCTGTGCGGTTATGTTTACAGCCTACAGCTTCACTAAAAAGGCAAATAAACCCATTCTTGCTCTGCTGCAAAGAACGAGCTGTGCATTTTGAAGGCAGGTAATGCAGCGAAAAAAAAAAATACGATGGGCTTTAAAAAGCGCAAAGAATTTATTTAAAAGTTCGGACCAAAATTCCTCTTTTCACTCATGTTAGTTTGATTAGTAAGAACACAAAAATGGTTGTAGCCCAGATGCTACCAACTCCCGCTACTGAAAAGAAATTCATTCCACAAGTACCTGTGTTTGGTTTACAAAAAGTACTTAGCTTGCACCAATTCTAAAATAACAGCTGCACTTTTAATAGGTTCTCTTTTTTTGCTTTAAAAAGCAGCTCAGTCATTGCGGCTTGCCCTTCAAGAGGAAAGTCACCTTTGAGCCAAGAAAATTTCTGCCTGTTAGGAACTGCCATCAGCTCCAGGGTTGTTTTAACATACGGTTCACTTAGAGAACGCTGATCATACATTATGAAATCAATAATCTGTCCTTTCACGAAGCAAACGGCTTGTAAACAAAGCAAATCCTTTTACAAAGCAATCTGGATTAGGACTAGAAATAAACTAAAGCCTTTCCTCATAATGCACAGCAGTACCTCAAGAGCAGACCTTCTGGTTTTAAAAGATGAATCTCAAGCCAAGCCAGCTTAATTTCAAACAGATTTAAACCACAGGCTAGCATTCATTTTAAAAGCATATGAATATTTAATAACCCCGCCAGCTATTGCCATCAGAAAAGTAATGCTGAGAAATAGAATAAACTTCTGGCAATCGTTACTAAAACCATCTGAGATTTTCCATGTAAAAATATGCATTTTCCTGAAGGCAGATCCATACCACGAGATGACGAGCTAGCAGCAGCACTGTGGTGTAAACCTTCTCCAACTGTGCTACCTGGTTTGACTTTGTGCTGCCAAAGCTCACTGGTGTATTTGACTTTTTGCCTTTTTCCTCTGTGTTCTTCAAAGGGCTAACAAGAATAGCATTCAATGCAAAAAAGGTATTTCAAGCAAACGCTATTTGAAGTTCCAAGTTAACCAGATCCCATTATAAACGGACATTATTCACTTACCCAAAGGATGCTATTAACTGATGTAATTGCAGTCAAAGGAGGACTGCTTACACAGAAGGAGAATTCAGGGAATTAGCCCTACAGTCTAGCATGTAAATTGTAAACCCCGCAGTCACAGTGTCTCTGCAATGCTAATTTTTCAAGTATTTAAAGGCTACTTCCAGTTTTGAGGTTGTAGAACCTCATCCTTCAACCTGAGGATGCTTGATACAGCTTCAGTAGCAGAACAGCCACAGCAACTGGC
The DNA here is from genome assembly GCA_013400335.1 of Eurystomus gularis. Classification (NCBI taxonomy): domain Eukaryota; kingdom Metazoa; phylum Chordata; class Aves; order Coraciiformes; family Coraciidae; genus Eurystomus; species Eurystomus gularis. The sequence continues at coordinate 366,944 of VZZY01006575.1, read as the reverse complement.
TTAACAAGGACAACCAGCTTCGTTCTCAGCAAATCCAACCGAACACAGAACCCACTCACATCCTGCGTCCTCTTATCTTTCTTCTATGCATTTAAGCACTGCTTGCTGGTGTCTTACGTAGCTGCACTTCTAGTGCCCTTTTTCTGGCTAGTTAAGAGCAAATCAGGTTATGCATTTTGAAGTGCATACATCTCACTGCTCTAATGTTGATCATGTGGGGGTTTTTCTGTTTTGTTCCTTATAACTGTCACCTACCACTTAGCTTGTGTTTGCTATGACTTGACTTTGAACTATTTCTTGAAGAACAGCAGCCTCCTTGACCTCTCCTCCTGCGACTTCACTCCTGACCACTTCCCCTCCCCATGAGTCTTCCTCCCAAGCTGTGATTATTTTTCCATTTAAAACAAGCCCATTTTCATGTATTTGCAACATGATCGATGTTAATCCACTAAGACTGCTGCACTATATGTATCATCATTACTTTTAAAGCCTTTTAACTTTATTACCATAATGAACTATTGTCTGCTCTAAAAGAAAATAGCGATGCGGTTGTCAGGGGCTGTTATCAGTTGCCTGAGAACCTAGTTTCTATTACAGGCAGAACCGATAAGGAAATAAAGCACTACTTCAGTGCCAGAAATTGCAGGGTTAACACAGGCATACTTAAAAATGGCTCCTGCACATAGCTGCCTACAACAGGAACATGGCATTTCAATGTTCACCTCTTAAATCGCACAAAAATCACTATCATCAAGTAGCAGATACTACAGTTAGAAGTAGGTGCAAGCTTCCATGCCAACCACAGGGTCAGAGAAAGCCCAGCAACATAAAGAGGCCATCAAGGCAATCTAGATAGCCATCTGGGCATTTTTCAGATTTTAAAAGCCTGGAAAATCCAGATTTTTTTTTTCTTCATGAGTATTTCAGCAGAGGGTAAGAATGGTGTAGGAGTATAAACCAAAGAAAGTTGTATTTTCTTGGCCAATATTCCCATTAAATTAAATACAGCCCTCAAAAGGGGAAAAAAAAAAAAATCACAACACCCTTGTGCTGCAGGCTCTTTGGCAAAGTGACTGCAATGAAATTCCCAAAGATCAGGAAAGCACAGACTTCAGAGCTCTCACAGCCACCTCCACTACTAACCTCTCAAGTTTTGCAAGATAACTCCAAATTTTACAGTAATTTTTGGAATCTCCAAAAACTACACCTTGGGAAATATACAACGTAACATCATTTGGAATGGGAAGATAAGATTTTAAGACAAAGATTCTCCTGTATGGCCAGACAGAGTCGAACTGTGATTAGGCAGATAACAGAATTAGTATTCTTTGCTGTAGTTCTCACAGCAATGCAGAACACTGTGAGCTTCACGTCTGCTACAGGGAATACAATTTACAGATACACCTGAACTGCATAACCTACTTGACGCTGCTGTATGATTATTATAGTATCCATTATACAGCATATGCCCACAATCCTATCCACTCCAAAACCCACCATTCACAGCTGTAATAATAATGAAGTCACTTGGAATGACCGAGCAGATTATAAATAATGATTTAATTTATCTTTTTTCTAATAAATTTGATTAATGTGTTAGGCAGACTATTTTTTCTTCCAAAATGACATATATAGTCAGCACTTGGTACACATGACATACTATATACATATTAAAAATGCATCATTAATTTTAATACACAGCATTGAAAAATATTTTGCCCTGTGAAATTCGTACATTTCAGCTTCCAATAACATGTGCTCATGCTGCCTGGTCATTATTAAAATTGTGCTACGGCTTCCTGTACCTGAAGGGTTCAGGAAACAGTAACTCATGTGGTCAGAAAATCTCTCAGATCTGCTGATTTTTCAGAGAATGCAGAAAAAGGCCATTCCCTGGTACTGGACAGGACCGGGAACAAGAAGGGCTATGAAGTTTATATGTATATTGTGCCTTGCTTCTGCATTTATATCCCCATCATGACTGCGTCAAGTATTTTTTCTACTTCCAAGGCGATTTAACAAAGGACTGAACATCTTAGTTACCCAGAAAAATAATAGTATTGTACTAAAAGCTAAGACTGGTCTCTTAAAGAGAGGAACAAAGCTTCTTTGTGCTAGAAAAAGTAACCTGAAAACAAACCCTCTTCCAAAATTCCCACTTTTTTTGTCTATGATAAGAAGACATGAGCTATTCAGGTTAAAACCAGTAAAATATAAAGAACTTCCATTTTATTAGAAGATAAATCGGCCAATGTCAGCCCTATGGCTCTGAGGTTAACTCACTTTATCACTTCACAGTGACTTCACTCGATGGGATTAAGGCAGCACAAACCCAATGAACCAATGATAAATTTACACATCTCTGAGAAGATAATTTAGATGGCTGAGCACAACTTATTTCAAAGAAGGACGACAAGCCTATTGACTGCTTCGGGGCATGCAGAGAGAACGGCCTGCAGCTTCTGGAAGCTTTATGATATTAACTGCCTTGAGATTTTAATAAATTATAGCAGCTGCTGCTGGTATGATTCAAGGGAAACTTCCTCTCACTGCAAGATTTCTGGGAAAATGGATTCATTTTGTTCATGTCGGGATACAGTCAAAATGAGGATGATGAAAAAGTTTCAGCGTAAGGGTGGGGGGAAACAGGAGGTTGGATAGTCATCAGAGAGGCCTGAGTTGTAAAAATCACATCTCTGCATATGTTTGAGTTTTGAGCTCTCCAAAAAGATCAACAGAGATTGGACTGAGAAATGGAATAGAAAGAGCTTAAAGTGTGAAGTTTGGATCCCCGCTAAAGTTTAAACATAAAAATGTTTCCCCGGAGTAAAGGGAAATTTATGTGATCTCATTAAGTTCAGAATATCGGATGCAAAGGCAAAGCACCCGCTACTTAGGAGCGTGTTCTCCAACGCCTCTTCTTCTGTGCTGTGTTTTGCTCTCCCCCTTTGCTTACGCATCACCTTCTCAACACGTGCAGGTGCCAAGACAGCTCTTCTGGAGCATGTTTGCCGAGTCATCTGACAGAGCTCTACACGAGAAACAGGCTCAGAGAGTCTGGACGGAGCTGCTCCAACTAGGCTGTCACTGCCTGGCGCTGAGGTAGGATAAGCTGATTTAATACCCGCTCAGAAATCAGTTTATCTTTTGAACTATTAGGTGTGTTCATAAACAACTTACTTTTGCAGATTTAATGGAATGCATTTTTACTGAAACTCACGCTGTGCTTTCATCATGTGAAGATAACACATCCCTTCAATTTGCATTCCAGAGAAGGAAAGGAGCTCACACATTTTTCTTTCATGTTTCTTAACGTTAGATCTCCCAGGGCACAATTCATGTTCTGTGCTTGTGCCTTTTGTAGCATCCATTTCACCTCCCTTCTTACAGGCTGTGGATCTCACAATCGTCGACTCCTAGCACAGCTATCTTCCGCTCTTTGCGAGTTTTCAAATAATTATTTCCAAGTAAAACCACAAAGTCACACAAATGCGACTGTACTAACACAAAAATCTACCTGTCAAAGGATTTGCTTAAACCATTTCACTAGTGACAATCTGAAAAAACTGGAGATTGCCTCAGTACACACGGGAAACAAACAGCAATGAAAACGAAGGCTTAATATTAGCAGCTATGACAGAATAAAGAAAACTAAAATGAGCTAAAAACCACAGGCTCCTAAAAGTTAAAATGGCCCTGACTTAGAGTTGTATATATAAACCATACGTCTTAAAAGTTTATATATATGTACGCAAATCTACATAAAATTAAAAACACCAGACATGAACACAAGCACACTTCAATTGTAAATGCTTTAAATACCATTATCAAAATAGGATATACCAACCATCGCTGACGCTGGGCACCCAGGAAAGCACAAGGAGAGAAAAGAAGATATTAGGAAAACCATGGTTCAATCTGTGTTTTGCACCAATCACCTCGTATAATAACTGCACATAGCTTTTGCTTTGGCCAAAATTGGAATATTATTTTTTTCACACCTTGTCAGCTTTACGCTTGGTTTAAATTATATGCTAGACTCTCTAGCTGTGAGACTAGTTTATAAAGCATATATAAAAGTTAGGAGAAACAAAATCTGGATGTGTGGGGGCAACAGACCTGATCAATGCAACATTATTTGCAACAGGTGAGCAAGAATCTAAGTTTCTTACTTCACAGAGTTTGCCAGTGGCATTTCACAATGAACAGGAATTACCAAAAAAAAAGAAATCTTACTCAGGAAAACTAAACTGTATTTAACTCTTATTTCAGCCATTTTGAAATGTTTCTGCTGCTCTCCAGGCAGAAGAGAGGAGCTAAAGGAGCCCAGGAACTAGTTCTCTTGGACTTTGTGGGCTCTTGAGATACAAGAGGGATGGAAGTCCTGGGAATACTTTCAGCTAAAGGGCCAGGATCCTAGAAATTCAAGTTCCCAGTATTTTCAGCCTTCTGACTTGCGGGCAGGCTGCTGAAAAATAAATTAGATAAGCAAGGAACTAGCAATTTGGAAAATCTGACTGAGGAGAGTGATTTATTCCAAAACTTGAAGGCTTTCTCCCAGAACTGCTTCAAAATTGGGTCAGTGATTGAACAGCTACCGCTGAGTGTTCCAGAACCAACAAACATTTTCTAATAAAACCACATCAGCTGAGAATTCCTGAATCAATTCTCAAGAGTTTAATTGTCCCAGAGTGCCATAGTTGAAGGCAGCAGCAAATTGCTATTGCCCCTTCAGCACTTGTTACAAAAAACGAGACTGATGCCACTGAGGGAGAGATGAGGGTATACTGGGATGGTGGCAATTATTCTACTCGACCTATCTCCTTCTACACAAACAGAACTCCTGCATTTTCAGAATACCGTAGACGTGTATTTCCAGAATAGTCATACAGCCACAGAAAACCACATAATAGAGAACTCAGTAGTTACCTGCATCTCATCTAGTTTGGACTGAATGTCTGGAGGGAAATCTCCTGCTCCACAGTTAAAAGGGTCAAAAGGTTCTGCTCCAAAAAGGTCTCTCTCTGTAACAACAGAAAAGTGAGTCATGGAGAGAAAAGGTGTGGGCTATGACAACAGCACTTTGAAAAAGTCAGCTAACAGCTCCTTACAAGCTGAATAATAGCACCTCGCAATTTTTAACATCCAAATTCAAAAGCCAGGTCTTGATTAGTTTTCCAGAGTTTAATAGTCAAGTACGTTTCCAAGAACACCAACTTCTGTTAAGCCTCTATTTAGCTTTCATTAATGCTTGTGCCTTCCAGAGCAGTTTTAGGGATCCGATGAGAAGAAGCTGCAATTTGAAGGAGGTGTCTCCTACCGAAGTGCGCTCTGGAATTGATGCGTGCAATGAGTCCATTAATAAATGAGGGAACAACGTGGCATCAGTTGTCAAATTTCATCTTAACATTATGTCAGACAGATTCATGCGAGCGAACTAGCCTTCATGTGCCCTGTCTGCCACCTCTCACCGTCAGGTTAAGGACATCTTTGTAAGGACAAGCAACTACTCTTACTCAGGGAACTACTCTTACTTTCATCTGACAGAGTTCCTCAATGCACAGCTGGTAGTAACTGAAACTAATTGTCAGGGTTTTAAAATCAAGTCAAGACAGAAAGAATGAAAAAAGCATAGGGCTATGAAAGGTCACTTACCTTAAAAATCCACTAGATCTGGATCCATAAACAGAATTATTGCAAATTTCTCTCTCAATACCATAAAGTTTATCATTTTTTCCTAACTGTAGTATGCTCTCTAGTGGTCTGGGGGCTTTTGTTGTTGTTTCTTTTTTTGTCTGGACAAGGAAGAAACAACTTCTATACATTTTTTTTTTTTTATTAGAACAGTGTAATGCTCGTTCTTCACACCTGAGAGCTCAAACATTGGGGGCTGTGGTTTTTTGCGTGGGTTTGATTAGGCTTTTTTCCTTCTCAGAAATGGGAATTTTTTTTCTCTACATGTAACGGTGCCATCTATACAGATATTTTTTTTTCTGGGTTGAACTAAAGCACTAAGATTTTGCTAACCCAATCCAATCACACAGATTGCAAAATTTACCAAGTTAATAGAGTCTTGTCATTGGTGGAGTGAATATTAAAACCATGTCCTGCCTCCTAACTGTCCAGAACAAAACCTGGTAAGCATACTACCTACCTTAAAACAAATTTAGCTTAAGAGCATGAGAGTCAAAGGGGCCACCAGTATCTTTGAAACGACTAGCTAGTTTTCTGCTTCAGATCAAAATTTTACCCTTAACAGCCAAACTACAGAAGCTGACAAGTGACTACTTGATGCAAAACCCATGTTGCAGCATTACCAGTCATGTTATCAGTGCTGAAGCACATGCATAGAGCTCAACAGATGTCTTTATTCTGGCATCTCTGCAGCCTGAGATTTAGACCTGTTCTTGTCTAGGCTCTTCAACATTTATTGTGAATGCCAGTCTCCATGGGTTTTGACCTGATCAGTTAGGTGTTATCAGGCTGCATTTTAAATAATTAGCAGCTACCAGCATTCATTCACATAATGAAGTATAGAAACAAGCAGTAACTTGATTAATTTCAAAACCTGTAGCTAAACAGCTACAAACTGTCACAGGGGACCAGGAGACGGCCCAGACTGGACAGTCTTCTTCCAAAAGTCCACTTGAGTCAAAAAGAGACAGTATCTGGTCTTTCCTGGCAGAGCCAGACCACCTGCATGCAAAAGACTTTAACTAGGATAATCTCATGTAAAAAAAATAGGACCTAATGCGGCCCTTGCCTCTTTCACAGCCAAAATGGGTCTGCTCCAGTATAACCAGTGTCCTTACATGCTCTGATGCTCCTACCAAGTAACCTTCAGCAGCTTTGACTTTCAACCTAACTTCTACTGGGCTAAAAGTGATTGTGCATTATGCTCCTCCTAAGTCTATTTGTTCATTATGTAAGTCTATTTTCTTTCCTTTATTTTTTTTCCCCCTTCTTCCAAAGATTGTTCTTACTCTTAAAAGGAGCTGACAGCTTTCTGTGTGGTCAGACAGCTAAAAGCAGCCAGTTTCAACACCAAGCCTTAGCAAACATTCAAGGAATGTATTTAGGAAAAATCAGTAAAGAACACAATTGTTGCATTTCTTCTGTGAAATACGATTTATCACTATTTTTGAAAGTATTTTGTGCACTAGTATGGATGTTAGCTCATTCATGCCTTATTATTGGGCTTTTATTAATGACAGCACTTCTGAACCCATTAGCAGGAGAATGGCAGAAGCTTTATCACCTTTTATGTCACTTGCCTTCAGGTGAAGGATTTATTCATTTATATTGTTATCCGTGGCAGACTTTAAAATTAATCAGTGTAACTTACTCTACGTGACAGAACCCAATAAACCCTGTATAGAATCAAATTCAAAGCAGAGGATGACTTTTTAGCAGAGGTGGGATAAATCAGTAATTCTCTATTTCAGGGTAGAGTATTTGCAGGCAGGTTAACTATAAGAAGAATATCTTGCCTGGTACACTCCCCAGAATTGTAGCACAGGCAGGCATTTCTTTCTCCAATACTCAGCAACCAGTAAACCTTTTAAAACAATCCTTTCAAACAGCACATATAATCTCTTTTTCCTTCCTCACTCACAGAATCATGGAATCGTTTTGGTTGGAAGAGACTTTAAGATCATCAGCTGACAGGTTATATTTGTAACTCAAGCCACTGAAAGACATGAAGAGGTAATAAATTCTCATTTCTGTGACTTGTCTGACATTCAGGACAAAAAACCCCACGTAATACTGGAAAGAGCAACCTGCACTCTGTAATAAACTCAAAACTAGCAAATACTAAACACAACTACAAATATTTGGCTTTTCTCCTGCTTTCTGCATCCCCATCTTCTTTACCTTAGCTATCATCCAGGCACAGAGTTATGCTGATATTTGCTTTCCCCAGATGTCCTGGAGCAGCTGTGATGACAAATAAGATTAATCACACTGAAGACAAGCACCCAATATTTGGAATAAGCTGAGGCAGCGAAGTCCAGGAAGCCTTTCCCTTAGCTGCAGGCTACTCCATATTTTTTTCTTTTGGAATTATTACAGCATTAAAAAAAAAAAATGGTTCCACCATTATTCTGAACATCTCTGGAAAGATAGCACCTTGGAGCAGATTTCTACATCTGCCAGTTGTGCCCTTGGATTGGTCAAGATGCATTTGACTGAATAAACACTGAACAACTCAGCAGAGAATTCTCCTCACAAGTTCTTGTTTGAGATACAACGATAATGCTGCGACAACATGCATGCTTGGTATTGTTACCAGTTTCCTGCAAACAGGATCTGTCTTTTCTGTGCAGTGTTATTCTTGGGTGATCTGTCAAAGCGGCCAGCTGATGAGCAAGATGAACTTTGGCTGTTAAAAGCACGTTTTGCTTGAGCAGCACAAGTGCCACCTCCAGGTAACACTTAGACAAATGGAGCAACTGAGGTGGACACTAGCAAATAGAAGGTGCATCTTTATCTTTTTCCCTGTTTCCTACTGAATGCGATAGAGGTCAAACTTACAAAAATTATAAAATCCAACAAAATCACCCTGTAATTTCATGAAAAATATATGGAAAAAACCCCAACACTCAAGTGCACTGACAAAGAAAGTAGCAATAAGACTATGAAAAGATGGGAGACTCCAAACATCAGCTCCTCTTGGTTGCTACCTACTTGACTTGTATTGGAGAAAGAAATGCCAGCTTGCTTGCACTGGTGGCAATAAGACCATCTAAAACAATGTACTATTGTACATTATTGTAGTAATGTTACATTACACAGCTGGAATAAAGCTCTTACGGGGTCTGAACTTTCCCTTCTAAGACAGTAAGTCCTTGTTTGATTATAAAATATTCCTTTTCTGTTTTGAAATATGCCAAAGGGTGCTAACAGCTGATGAATGCAACAAATTTCAACATATAAAGTACCATGATGTAGACGGAAAATAATAAAGACTATAAAGTACTTCTGTAATCTCTCTGAAGCTTGGTACACTGAGAAGCACAGAGAATTAACAGACGCTGACTGCCATAACTTAATTTAATGCAAATGAATGAAATGCAGAAGAAACCACTATTTTAAACAGCACATATCACTGATTAAGCAGCTTATTTACAATATTTTCTGTATTACAAAGCCTACTGATTAAACAGCTACAAAACCTACATAGTTGGAATTCTCAAGATCTCTCAGCATTTAGCACTAACTCCTGCAAGATTTCTAGCCACAATTTCAATGGAACCGAGGTAGGACAATACCTAAAAAAAAAATTCCTGTAATTCAGTTCAAGTTATTATTTTTTAAACTGGATAGGCACATTGAGATCAATTTTATGGCACTGCCTACAGTTTCAGAGCAGCAACTCTGAAAACACCAAATGAGTTCTTGGAGGGAGTGTCTATTTTTGTTTTACAAAGCCATAAAAATTCTCTTAATAGAACAACTCTATTCTAACCTTCTATTAGAATATTCTGATATTCTTTTAAGTTATTGAACTAATACTAACTATTCTTAATAGAATAGTTTTAATTCTGTTAACACCCTTTGAGAAACCCATAGAAATTCATCTGAGTTAATTTAAAATCCTCTCTTAAAAAACAGATATTAATTTTTTTTAATTGAATCAGTAGGCTTGACATCTACCTTCTCTTTAGATGGTGACAATCATTCTGAGCAACGGAACTGAAAGGTGCATAGGATATGGTATTGGGGAAGATGTTCACTGACCTAAGTTTTACAAAGCATTTTTATAACAGAGCACAGCTCTCATTCCTACCTTAAAATTCTACATACTAGCAGCATTCCTCAAAACAGGCAGGAACTCTTCAAATGTGGTTTTATATGATGGCAGGGAGCAACATTAACATTCCTTATCAATACTAAAACAGGCATCAGAAACAGAAAACACTACCCAGAGACCGATATTTCTACAACCTGTGTACGCTCTGCCCTCTTCTCCCACGTGGGGTTTCCAAAGCTTTTACAAATACTTTGTGGACTCCTAAAGGATTTCCAGTGAAGCCAAGGACCTTACCCTATCTGCTTTCAAACCCTTGGATAATAAAATTGGTATTGTTAATCATCTTTTGAAGATCTTTTAGGAGTGGTTCGCAGCTCTGGAGAGGTTCATTGACTATAAATGAAAAATAAAGCTGTAGATGGTATGAAAAGTAGGATTAAAAACAGCAGTCCGAGGTGGTCTACATATTGAGGGATTTCTTCAGCTCTCCCTTCTGCATCATCATACTTACTCCACTTGCTGTCTTCCCCAGAACTGTAGGCCTTAGATGCTACAACTTTGACTTGAGAAGGAAAGAACTAACACAAAGTAAAAGTATTTCTTGAAGTAAGTACAAAAAAAGATACTGTAAAAGAAAGGCCAAGTTAAAATCCCCAACCAAACTCCTTCAAACCGTTTAAATAAGAGTTCTAACATGTAAATATATTTGTTCATAACGTAACTCGGCAGCAACATCAATGACTTTGGGAAGCTGGTATCAAAATGAAATGGCATTATTGCACGTGATTTACAAAAACGGTATTTGGCTTTTCATGCAAAATGTACGTAAATCGTTAAAAATGCTTTATCAAAAAATATAATGTAAGGAAAAATTAGGTCAGTTGTTACAAAACTTACTGATCTCTGTAGATCTACTGGGTACTGGAGGAGGCTGTGTACCATTGCGAGTAGGTGTTGATGACTGAGGGGATATGGGAGAAAAGGGAACCATATCAAAGATGTCAGTGGAGGGTGATTTAGGTGTCACACTGCCTGCCTACAATAAGGACAATAAATATTAGGGCAATATTTCACACGAAAAAGATCACAATACTGAATTCTTCAGCATGCAGATAAGAGCCACATTTTCCCCAAAAAGCTAAAAATAACCACCAGCATGCAAAACACAGCTCCTGACACCAAGCACATGGCATTTGCAGTTCAGAGTCTGAGACATGCTGAAACTCTCCCGTACATAAGCAGCATTGTAATTTTTCCGTTTCTCGGTCCATCTGGTGCAGCCAGAAATGGATCACAGTTAAACCTGAAAAAGCTGGTGACAAGCAGTTCTCTCTTGCAGACGCATGAATACAGATATGTTCACAAGACCCATTTAAGGTCATACTGCAACGACAATATGCTATGCTCTGGAGTGCGCAAAACCCGCACCTAAAATTAAAAAACACAATCCCAATATTGCTGGTTTACTAATTCTTCCTTATATGATCACTTATTTGACAACCTAAAAAACCTGGTGCGATCAAATCTTCAAGTATATTTTTTTCGGAACAACCTAGACATGCAATACACCGAATGTTAATATCCACAATAAAACTCTTGTCCTTGAATGTGAAACACAGAAGATATTTCATTAGTAAGGCCCAGGAATTTGGAAGGGTCCTAAAAAATACCGGATAAGCAAAGCAATCCCAAACCCAACAATTACTATGGTTCTACAGCCGTATTTATTTCTGAATAATTCATTCCTCCTGCCATCAATTCACTACTTCAGGACACAAACGAGGCACAGTCAAGTTAGAATAAACTGAACACTAAAGACAAATAATAAAATAGATTAAAACTGAGCTCAGCAAGCCGGAGGCAAAATACATATGCAAAACTAGTTTGCATGTTAATGTTATTGCTTAGACAATATATTCTATATTCTGTGTATTAGAGAGGCTATACAGCCAGGCACCGGGAGAGCCTGCTACTTTTAATTAAGATTCAATTTAACCAGAATCTTCACATGAAAATTTTTAAGCACAAGCTAAATTAGTCAAACGGATCCTTTTATTCAGAATACATGAATATGACAACCTGGCAAGCAGGTAGTATTTAGTACTGCTGGTCGATGAGAGTTTCATGGGCCTACGCCTGATTTTGGAATGATACTTTAAAGTTTGGATTAAGAAGGATCTAGAATTGTTTTCAGAAAACCTTGGGTATTTCTACCTAGGTATACTGAAGTATACAAATAATAATAATAATTTTTAAAGGATAACATTTAACATGTCCTTTTGTGTTTTTTTTTTTGAAGTGTTCTATTTAAAAATAAAGAAATAAAAATTATCTCAGTCATGTCCCTCCATGGCAAGACCACAGCTAAATTAACTTCATGAAATAACTAATTTTTAAGATTTTTTTAAACATACACAACTCTTACTGACCTGAACATGAGTTAGCATCGCAATTTCAAAGTTCACCTGTCGTGAAAAGATTTCAGTGCATAGCGTTTAGACGCAAGAGGCTCTTATTACTACGTTACTGAACCTCCTGGCACCTTTGTGCACCGTCAGAGAACCAGTATGATTTAAGTCATGGAGACCACTGGATGTCCTCTGCTCCCACTCAATGTAGAGCAACAGACGAGCTCAACCCAAAGTAAACATATAGTAATCTCCTATCCCTTCTTCATACACAACTCTGAGACTGTAGATAGGTTTTTGTCTGCATCAGGAAGGTAGCACCAGGTTCAATGTGTAAGTACATGCCACATATTAACCTGTTTCCCATCAACATTGATGGATAATCCCAGAATGTCTTGCACATAGTAAATGCTAGTGTAGATTCTCCTTATTTGCTGTTTATGGCTACCTAGAAGCTAAATAAATAGTATTGATATTTAGTCTTAAATGGCAAAAAAAGGCAAAAAATAAAATCAAACTTTACGCTGTTGTTCCCTGTCTCTGTGCCACTCAGTTGAAGTTACTGGCTGCTCTGATGCTACTCACAGCAAGTAAAACTACAATTTAGTTCTCTTAAGAAATGTATATTTTCACTACATATGAGCACAAGAAGCAGTTTTATTTAGTGAACACATGCAGAAAGCTGGGATTGTTGCCAAATACAGCCAAATGTTACTTGCAAATGGAAAAAAAAAGTTGAGAGGATAAGCATATTGCTATGAAAAAGCAGGCAATATGCCTATTTTGTATTTAAGGATAATTTTCAACCTCCATTTTGCACAGAGTTTTTATAAGGTATGCTAAAAGGTATGTAACAGCTGATTGTTTTTCTATTAATTCATGGGGGGGAAGGCCTTGGAACTTTAGAATTATTTTTAATAACTATTCGTAATATAAGAATTTTAACAAAAGATTGATAGATAACAACAGAGGTAATTAATGGACTAATTTAAACATGTTGAGAAAATCGGAATTTATGTTTTGGAGGTGGGACAGAAAAAGCTACGTAGAAGTAAGAGTAAATCTTCACAAATTCTGTATTTTAAGGGTATCCCTAGAGAATCCAGGATACATCTGCTCTGTCCTTTAGCCACTGTACAAAATGCACATTTTTAATACAAGTTAATGCACAACAGAGAATAAAGGCAAGTCAAAAGAACTGAAAAAGCTTTTGCACGGGAGGATTACACGAGGTCTTGGGCAGCTGTATTCACTGGTTGGCTTTGGAAGACCACTTTTTGAAGGTGGTGGTATTAACAATCCAGATGGTAGTCTAGAGTCAGGAGAACTCCTAGGAGTAAGCGTAATGGAAGAGATATCTAAACAAGGAGGTGAATCCTCATTGTTACACCAGAAAAAAGTAGAGGGTCTTTGAAACATATGTTCATCATTATCACACTTTATGTGCAGCAGCTGAAAAGGAATCACAGAAAGAGAAAACATTCTGAGGAACAGAACGTGATAACATCAGGGCAAGAAGAAAAAAAACACACAACAAAACAACACATTTCATACTTCAAAAAAGTTTGTCAGCAACTTGCTATTCAGTGCTATAGTTACAAGATATAGAACTAGAAAATATTTTACAACAAAATCTAAAAATACCCCACAGTAAGAGGTAACCCAGTACTAAGTGGAATGAAGATGACTTGTTCCTGGGTAATGACACTAAAATGAAGACAAGGCACCTTTGCAAAAGTGAGTGTGTCAGATGCACTGACAAACATCCAAATCCACCAACATAGCAGCATTATCTCATATCTGCACATGTAAATTAACAGGTAACCACATATCTGGGGAGAATTACTCCGGTGGCTAAAGCACAGGTAGGAATTATCTTTCTCCCAGCCAGGAAGCACCAACCATTTATATCCCACCAATATAGAAAGAATCCCACCAATATAGAAATAACTAAAATCTTCTTCCAGTAGAACCTCATTGTGCACAGATTTTAATGTTTACATTAATATTAGACTTTGTTTCATTTCCCTGTCTACAGAATTTGAGAACCTAAGCATTCATGGACAATAATGCCCTTCTGCCATCTTTTCTGTGGAGACGAGTAACTCATTAAACGTGGTATTTTCAGTAGGTATCTCAAAAGCTGAGAACCATCATTGCAAAGCCAAGGAATCCTCACATGGGTTGCGGGATGGAATAAAACGTTGCTGCTGGGGAAGTAAATATGTGGAGGAATGGAAGATTCTCTGTATCTCTTAACGAACCCACAGAACAGCTTCAAACAGAGGCAAATGAGTAATATCCACATCAGAATACAGATGGTAAGAGCATTCACCTAAGATGACAAAGTGGTAACTGCAAGGTTCTGGACTGAATTAGGCAGACAAGAACCTGAAGCCAGCTGCCTCGTAAGGCTGCGCAGTATTTAACTGGATATTCCAGCAAGATTCATTGTTTGTCAGGAGTGAAGCTAGGGGCTTTGTCCACTTTGATAAAAACCAAAAACCTCTTATTTTCATGCCCAAATGGGAAATATCTGCGATCCTGCAAGGTCTCAAAAGAACTTGATCTTATCTAGGTGAAACTAGAAACAAAGAGCCTTTAGGACTCATCCTGGAAAGAAAGGCAAAAAATAAATGGTTTCAGAAATACGCCCAAGCAATCTTTCTGTTGGGGCCAAGTTGTAATTCCTACCTCAAAATCTGCGGCAAAAAAGCTTTGGACAGTTAAAACAAGGAGAGGACAGATTCATATTTGAATCTTAACAGAAGGGATTGAACACTTGCGCAGATAGTTATTCTTGGCTAGAGCTTAGAGTTCATACACTGAGAAAGCAGAAACTGGATCTCTGCTGTAGGTACCTTGCCTCTGACCTCTGACTTGCCCAGGCTGAAGCAGTGGTAGATGTGTGCAGCAAAAATGTTGAAATCTATTTTTACTCTCTTCATACACTGTTACACAACCAATATGACATGGTTGTTTCAGCAGAAGTTTGCATAACTCCAGTAGAGCAGGATTTAACACCTGATTTTAAATCTTTTTTTTTTTTTTTTTTTCAGAGTTATGTAGAAAAAAAACCATTTCAAATCCTTTTAAATAGAGTCTTAGTTCCTTTCCTCACGTTCTTTACAGATAAACCAGGTTAAGGGTACAGGTATCCAAATTTAGTGAAAATGCCATACTTATGAGAACAGCAAATACACACCAAAAAATCTCCATTCAAAATTTGTAATTCATAAAGCAATTCATAAGGCGGGGAGGGGGGGCAATCAATAAACATGAAACAAAAAAATCTACAAGACATAAAATTTTGATTATTACCTCAAGAGTATCATTAGACTACAGGTTGAAGACTTGCAATGCTACTGTGTAATTACTACCATGTAATACTTGCTGCTATATATACGTATGGAAAAATTAGATCATATAAACAATGGAAGATGCTAAATACAGACAGACACATCAAGGATTTCCCTGAAATGCAAACCAGTAAAGGATGAGCAACTTCCATAAATAAAAGCACCGTATGTCACACGTGAAATCATACAGAAACCAGCAAAATGCATGCAGGATGCAAAGCGACAAAACTATAAGGATAATGAACATATATCAAGTCCAGGCAATGGAATGTTTTAGTAAAAAACAGAATATACACTATTGGCATCATCTGAGCCCTCAAAATTGAGCAGTAATGTCTCCTCTAAAGAATACAACCCGGAACGGTGTAACTTCTAAAACTTAACAGTCTTCCACCAAATCAGGAAGGAAGAAAATAGAGTGAAAATATTAAGTTACCGTTTTATATAACAATTGTATTTTGTCTGAGCTTCCCAGTGTGTAACACTGAACACGTGGTATTGTTCAGGTTGATATATTACTGTCCAATTTGTGCCCCATTTCATAAACACAGGAAAACAACATGAAATCATTCTT
The DNA here is from genome assembly GCA_013400335.1 of Eurystomus gularis. NCBI lineage: Eukaryota > Metazoa > Chordata > Aves > Coraciiformes > Coraciidae > Eurystomus > Eurystomus gularis. The sequence goes on along the minus strand of VZZY01006575.1, from coordinate 350,849 downwards.
AATGCAATTAATATACTAGTTCACTGGACTTGGTCTCTATTATGATTAGATGTTACTATGTGCCTGTCAAAGGATTTATTTTTGACTCACTCTTCTTAGCATGATGCTGAAGAGGAACTGTTTGGCTGCATCATACTAGAAAACGTAGTATGACTGAGTTTTTGTTAATCAAGGAATCATTTCAAAATTAATTGTTTTCACTGGGTGTCTCAAGACTTCCATTGCCATCTCGGTGTCATACCCCTCTAGGAATCATATAAGTGTATTAATGAATTAGAAAATGTTTTTCTTCTTTAGAACATTCAAGTTGGCAATATATAGAAAAGTCACAGTGGATAGCTGAATGTTATGGGGACCATGAGTGACCTTGAATTGGAAATCATGCAAAATCATCATACAAAACCACTGAACACAAGCTACATGACATTTGGGACTATTAAGTATATACTAATTTAGTAATGCATAAAACACTCTATAAGCATTAGCAGTTTCATTAATTAATGCCTACATCTTCAGCTCATTTACTACTTTTTCTTGGAATTCTATTATATTTGTGATGGTTTAAAAAAATAAACTTGAAATTCCCAATGTCAGATTTCATGTTACTGAAATAGTCACTGAGCTGAATACAGAATATTATAAAATTGGAAGAGTAGAAGACAGGCGAAGAAAACAAACCGTGCATCTTCCCACTTGGCAGTCTTAATGGAAACAAATCGAGCATCATGCCTAAACATATTCCCAAACTGTGCTCCGAAATATGCACTAAGTTCCAACATTTATCTTAGGGTGTCCTCACAAGTGCATTAAAGCTTTTTTATGAGGGTAATGAGGTGCAGGTGGCCTACGCTTCCAAGTCGCAATTAAAGAACTTTAAAATAAGGTCTAACCAATCAGTAGCTTTAATGCTCCATGTAGAAATGGAGGGGTTTTTGCAACACTGCCATGAGAGGAATACGTATTACCTACTACTTCTTTGGCAGTACTTATGGTGAATGGAAGAACACCATTCCTTTTGGGGCTGCTTCTCCCAATACATTCACCTGCTGCCTTTCAATTTAGCCTCTCATATTTCCTCATTCTCTCTTTTATTTTCCTGAATATTCCTGTTTCCTTCTATCTAACTTCAGAGTCATGCAGTCATCACAACTTCCTTCTTTGCCTTAAACATGTTGCTCAAAGAGAAAGCCCTGAAGGCATGCCTGCTAAACTTCAGCCAAGTCCAAAATAGATGGAAAATCTCTCTTATCTCATCAGAGGTTCCTTAGTGGCCTACAACGGTTTACTGTTCCAGCTGACTATAAAAACTGAGGGTGCTAGCTGGATCTGTTAACCCTCATAAAGGCTGTGTAGAGCCAAGCCAGGCTGCTTTAAGCAACACCAGCAACACAAACAGGAAAATAAAGATGTCATGTGAAACAGTACATGCACTGAGCATCGGAGGCTGGATTTATACACAGCAGCAGCATCCCAAAGTCTTACTGTGATACAAACCCGAGCAGTGTCATCAAAAGCAAACACCAAAATGAAAATCAGATTGTCCTCGTATAATCAAGACCAAATGCAAAAGGACCAGCGACTAATGTATTGCCAAGCCACCAAAATAGATGAAAAGTAAACAGCACAGATATAAAAGCAATGGAAACTTAAGCTGTACATGCAAGGGAGGGAGAGACAAAAGGAACATCCCATGCCAACATTTCCCATGGCACATGGAAGCGCGGCTAGGAAGGCAAACTACTCTAAGGGAACTCCTAGTTTGGTATAGCATGTCCTTGAGAGATCCATTCAGGAAATGGAAAAAAGTGACAGTTTCTATTGCACAACACTTCTGCGTTGGCAAATAGAGACATTTGGGGGACTAATTTAAAGTTTTAGCAAGACTAGCATACTTAAAAACATCAGCGCAAAAGCAGAAAAAATAATCACTAAGCAGTTTATTTACTGAATGTGCAAACAAACTGAAACCTAAATAGTTACAATACCCTCCGAAAGCGTGCAGAAGATGAGTAATTTCATATTCAACTTTCACAATACATTTTAAGTGAAAGTATTTGGTTATACAACCTAGTTCTCTTCTTTTTTCATTTCCAAATATGATCTCATTGCTTTTAATGGCTTCTTTTATGGGTTCAGAAAGAAATTTCATTTTTCCCCATACAGTTTATTAACTGATAGAAAAAGCACCTACATGAGATTGATGTTGATTTGGCCATATGGCTAGATTTAAAACAGCCACGGAAAAATTTCTATAGCGATACTAATAACCAAGCAACAAGATAATTTTGACAGCAAATGTACCTCTCAAAAGCAGAAGCCTACTGCTGTCAGAGCTTTGCACCCGCTTATACGCTGCAGAAACGTAAAGGGAATGTAACTGCATTATTCATGTGTATAGTTTGCATCCATTTCAGTTTGCAAGTATTTTAAAATAAGTGCTCAAACAAACCCTTACATGGCTTGCAAAAAATCTGCAATGTAAGCGAGAAGAATCAGGAAAGCAGTTTTAGATTAGATTTAGATTAGATCTCCCAAACAAGCCTATAGCTTGTACTACTTACAAACTGGAGAGAGAAAAGCAATACTTAGTTTTTATTATCATTATTTTCAATTTTCCTATGTGAGTGGTTTTTAAAAAATAGAGCAATTGAGGTTTTACAGTGAATACCCTAATACTCCAATGCATTATTATTGCCTAAACCAGAATTAATTAAAATTAGTAACAGATGTTTCAGCTGGAAAAATAGTCTCTCATGTGAAATTATCAATCATTCAAAATAGTTCCAATTCTGTGCTTAAAATGAAGCTTCAGCTTACATGTCACTACTTGCATTTTCTTCTCTTAGACTGCTGGTGGATTTTGGATATACCACCAACTGTAATATTCTTTGTATGCATTTTGATGTCTGAGATCTGAAAATTAAGATGTTTTAGCATTGTTTTGCAAATAAGGCGTTCTACATATTATCCAAGAGTTCAATATGTGAACACATGACTCCTTTTAGAGAAATAAATCTGTCAGTAAAGTCACACATAGCATTCCAGCCTGGTACAACTAATTTGTTCTTGCATCACATATATAAAGCACCATCTTTGATAACCTACAGACAAAATCCTTTAAAAACATTTTGGAAGGAAAAAAGGATGTGAAGTTGAAGTCTTGACAGTATTACATGTGATCCTGAGTAGGAATTCCAGCAAATGGCTTTATGAAAGTCTTTGTGCTTAGTTAGCCTATTTTAAAATAACAACAGGAATTTAGAAAAGTTTATTTTAAAGGACAGTCTGGATATATTGACTTAGAAGTGAAGCACGCTGACGCTAGATTTTTTTTTTTACATGTGCAATGAGCCAAACTTTTAAATCTAGGTACATATTAACTATATATTTAAAGATGCTCTCAGATTCTATTGTCTTTTTGATGCTGAAGTGAGAACAGGAGATGCCACCTGATTCATGGGAAAATGGCCTGGGAATCAGAAGACACGAGCTTTAACTTCACTGTTAAAAAACGCAGAGATGTCTTTTAAAAAAGACAAAAACCAACAACACCGTTGAGGTTCAGTGAAATAATACAAAAGGCACAGAACTTCAAATTTCTGAAGGTATTTTCTACCTACTTCATTTCATTAAAAATTAATGGGAAGACTAATGTGTATAGAATAATTACAGCCACAAAAATCAATCAACTTCAGAAGGAAGAAAGAGTAAAGAAACGATAGACCGGCACTGCATACAAATGATCCCATTGTTTCAGCTACCGACAAGTGGGAAAGATGTTCTGTCCTGGATCAGTATTTTAAATAAAGCATGGCAGTGACATCACTTGCTGCCTTCTACAGCACTCTTTCACACTACAGGTGCAATAAATACTGAGACCCCTAAGTTTTCTCTCACGGGGAAAGAAAATACACACCCGTTGTCAGCCTGAAGCTATGCCTGCTTAGACCGCAGGGCTTGCGGTCGCCCTTCCATAGGGATGGGGATCGAAGGAGAACAGGATGTAGCACACAAAGTGATGTCAAAGTCTGTACTTGTCGTGTCCTGTGAACCGTCATCACAGACCCTTGCAACATCTTCTGCTTCTTTGAGTAGACACTTGTCTAATCTAAGTTGCTGGTGTCGATTGCCCAAGTGCTAAATCAATTGCTGATTACCAAGTGTTTCTGTGGCCGTGGATAAATCACTGCGGGAAGAACAGTCAACAGCCTTGCAGACAGGAAAGCCACTGCAGCACGGCTGGCAAATGTCAAGGAAGCACAAACAGTGTGCAAACAACCAGATACAAGGAGGACAGCATAAGATACGAAAATCCAAGGTACTACTTAAGCATAAAAAGAAGCAACTTTATAACCATCCGTAGTCGGCTTCTGAAACAGAACCTTTCTTTACAAATTACTGCGATGCCAGTTAACGGCACAGGTACTTTTATCGTGTCAAGTATCAGGGCTTAAACTTTTCATCGATCGTTAAATGATCCCTCCCTAGACCTCAGCACACAGGACAACATTCAGCTGGAGAGAAAGAGAGAGATATAGCTGTATCAAATTAACTAAAAATAAATAAATCAAATCACTTCTGTCTGTAAAAGCTTCAGAAAGCTCTCGTATGGCACTGGCATCCCTTTATAATGCAAGAGCTTGGATATGAGAACTGTGAGAAACCCTCAAATTTGTAGTTTAATAAATCTGTTTTAAATCATGAAAATGATTATGTTATGTTAATAGCATGTAACACAAAGAATATCTGCAGGGAAGCAAGTTTTCCCTCATCTAACCAAAAGTGCTTAGGAAGTGACTCAGATGAGGTATTATTCCCCATGCTGGATATTCTGCTTCATTTATGTAAGCTATTTTATTCCAGTATTTAACAAAATACTATCAGCAGATTTGAAAAATGTTACTGACAAAAATGATCACAAGATAGAACAGCTATTTTCCTTTTCTAATTTTGCAGACATACAGCAGCAGTAGTACAGATATTTTTAACAATACAGGACTTAAAAGTTTTAAATTTAAATTCACCAACAAAAAAACCCCCTAATTATTTTTTTTAAATAACCTTGTTCACCACAGGAATTGGGTGAAAATAGAAGAAACCATTCTTTGTGCCACTTCTGCTTTTTTCTAATAGAAGCTGAACTGATGGTTGATTTGAATTAAGAGTGTACAAAATTAATGGCAAACTATAACAGGCAATCAATTGTCTTATGAATTGTAATTTCCCTCTTTCATACATATTTGTAAGATCTTGCCATACATACAGTAGGAGATTATTTATTTTCCCAGCTACCTAATGCTGGATAGAGAGAACACGCTTGTAAGAAGAGGGGAGTCATTAAGACCAGTCTGCAATGCAACCTGCATTTCGAGAGGTCCTGCCTAGATATATGTCAGTCATTTAAAAACACTTGTGTTATCACCGATAGGAACTGCAGGAAGCAGTAGGAATTTCCCAAGAGAAGGAACCTGTGCTTGCTCCCTCTTACCAACCCGCCCAACGTTAGTTCCTGACACCTAATAACTCCTTTGAAAGACAATTTTTTTTAAAGTCATTTAGAAAATGTCAGTTGTGACAATATGCTTGCGACAGAAAGTTCCTAGAAAAATCCCAAGCAGCATTCATGAAACAGATCCTTTGGGTGCAGAACGGAGCTCTTCATGCTTAGCTGGCAAGCTTAGATGTCTACTGGCATGAATATTGACTGTCTGTAGGCAGCAACAAATAGGTATGATGAGGGGATTAAAGGACCACAGCTTGAGAGACTGTGATTTGCACTTTCGTGGCCTCGTCCCAATCTTACCGTTACTTCAACGCTGCATTTCAACAGATGTTACGTGATCATTGCATGTTAATCACAATCACCAGAAGCAGCACGGGTGCTAATAACGATCGTGACACAGTGATTATAAATTTACAGTAACTTCAGATGATGTTCAGGTACTTACTGGAGATGCGTGTACTTGTGTTATTCTTAACTGGTTTTCCAAATCTTGAACCTTATTTTTCAGTTCTGTGTTCTCAGTTTCCAATTCTTGAATCTGCAAAGCACACGGTTATCGTAACAGCTCTTGGAATACTGCTTCAACAACAGTGTCCATTAAGAGTAAGTTTTACCTGAGACCCAGTGATTTATAAGCAATGTTTAACTAGCGATCTGATGACAAAAAATAATTCAATTTCTGTGTCTTTCATATTTCAACCGTGCTTTTCTCTTTAATGACTTTGCAAGACAGCAAAACATAAAATACTGTTTCACAGTTAGCAGGTCTTTTTTCAGATTTCTTTTAGTAGGATCTATTGCAATTCTTGGCAATCTGAGAATAACTCTGGAAATTATACTGTCATAGAAAGCAGATAACACAAACACAGTAAAATGTCCTTTTATCTCTTGAAGAAACATAGTTCAGAACTTACTCTTTTCTGTAAACCTGCAATTTGTTTCCTTGTTTCAACATCTTTTCCTCCAGATTCCAGAAACTTCCTGTAAGCTAAGTCAAATGCTTGGCCAATTGTTAAAGTTATCTCTTCTGCCTTTACATAAAACAGAAGATGGAAATTAGTACATCAGAGAATATTTTATATGATCTGCTTGCAGATGATCACAAAATACTTCACACCATCTATCACATTTAAAGGGTTTGCTTCATCCATCATGTCAACACTATGAAGGAGCAGGGCAAACACTCTTCATCAAAATACCTTGACAGAAAACCCTATAAAAGCAACTTAAAAATACTTTGGATAAAGAAAGGACATTGAACAGGCTGAACACAACTAGCCAATTTTTAGTACAAATGATGCCTCTAATGTCTGTAAATACAGATAGCTACTGCAGTGTGACTTTTTCTAATAATTTCTGAAGCAAATACAGGCTTTTCAATCACTAAATACATTGTTTCAGTCTCAATGGATTAATGTTTTTGTGTTAATGGATGTTTTGACCCCCGCTGCTTTTAAATTTGGATTTCACCACTTATTTTTTCCAGGTCCTACAAAATCTCAGTCAGCACGCTGCTGATAAATGTATTTATCTACACAAGTATTTCTGATTATAAAAATCCAGCCAAGCAGAATTTGCCTTTGTACGTGCAAAATACAATCATTTAGTAGTTCCACGCTGACACGCATCATACATTATGATGTGTATATACAGAGGGTGCAGAAAACCTTCTTGGAAAACAACCAGGGTAAGCGTACAAGAAGTTGATCGAGCACATCAAGGTTTCACCAAAAAATGCTGACTTACAAGAGGCACCAATAAAAGGTGAACATACAGATATGCCACTTGTGTAGAATTTTAATAGGGAAAGGAAACATAGCAAGTAGTAACTTTATTTTTTAAAACAATTTAGCGGGGGAACAAAAAGAATTGGAAAACATGTTAATCTGTCTAGAGTTAAACTAGAAATTTCTCTTCTTTACTGAAATGAAAACCTGAAATTGGTTGCTTCTCCGAAAAGCAGAGCATTCTGCTCAACGCAAAGAACATTCTTCCTTCCCTACCTGTAAGGACATGAAGGGCTGGATGTGCAAAAACGGTACAGACCTTGATGCTCCCAGCCCTTTATCCATCAGTGAAACAGAAAAGTCATTCAGTAGAGGTGTGTGAAGACCTGAGTCCTACCGGAATCAATAACTAACCCCTCTCTATTTTTAATGTGAAAATACAGCCACCTTTATTAAAAAAAAATTACAAGAAATTTGATTGACTAAATTAGACCAAGAAAGCTGAACTAGGATTGCTTTAGAGAATAACTGTTTAGTGCAACGAATTCTCTGGTAGCACGTCACAGCATTAACAAACTTGAGAGATGTGGGAGGGGGAACCTCTGCTGTAAAAAAAATAACAAAATCTGAGGCAGGCACATCAGCAGAAGAGTCTGTGAGGGTATCTCAACCACAGGGTTGCAGCCATCTCTGCAGAACAGCTGGGCAAGCATTTCCAGCTTGGTGAGATGCAGCCTGTACCGCGAGAGCACTGCAAATGCTTGGCTTAGGATATCGAGCTGGGTAATAAGAATAATTATCCCAGAAAATTACCTTAGATCAATGAAGAAAAGGCTCTCCTTTAAATTAATGCATCTGTGTTACAAAGCACTATACTGGCGTCAAAGATTCCAAAGTGACCCCAATTAAAAGCAGGCTATTTGCCTTTATTAGTTATTCCTGTTTTACTCCACAGCAGACCAATCAAAGTCTGTAATAGTCACCTAAATACCTTTAAAAGCGTCCTGCATACTTACACACTTTTCACTATCAAATACATAGCACAGGTGCTTATTTGATTCCGAATCTTTGCATATGAAAGTAAATATTCTCTTGTCAGTTTTATCATCAGCACAAAACGATATCCTGTGGAGCTGACAGTTGTGCTGGACTTCCTGCAAAGAAAAAGAAAGATTATTTTCAAGAAATTACTATAGGTGCTTAGGATAAAGATGCACAAAGCAAGTCTCTGGATTTCATCAGGTACAGAAGTTGCAGTAATATTTTTGAATGTGTCTCCTTGTACATGAGAGCACTCAAAAATGGACTTACAATAAATTAGAAGGTAGCAAACATTTCCTAACAAATGTTCCCATTTTTACTCAATGTAAGCAAGAAGTTTTTATTTGGACGGTATTTATCTGGAAGTGTTTATTAGGACAGTAATTCCTGTTCTGGAAAATTGAGTTTACTGTTGCTTTGTGTCCCTGAGCAATTTATTTAGGGATTGTAAAGGACTATGTAAAATCATTATCTAAGTGATAATGTAAAATACTCTTTTTCCAGGTGCACACCATCTTCAGATTTCATCATCTCCCAGGGTTTCTTAAAATTGTTTTACTGAAATAAGTACTTACCTTTCTATCTTAAATATAGAAAACAGTAATAAAATGACTTTGTTATCCAAATAAGGGGCACAGACAAATAAATCAGTCATCTAAGTGCTTAAAGTGCAACATGAATAGCTTTTAACCATTATTATTTGCATATTTTTGATACTATATTTCACTTTCCATGAAAAAGCAGTCTATTAAAAAACACGTTTCAGCTATTTAAAAAGTCGCAGTGGCAATGCTCTTCAGTTGAGAGAGCTTGGCCAGACTGAAATAAACTCTCAACTATTTTTTTTAATGTTTTTCTTCAACAAGTCTCTTCTTGGTATTTTATTTTTTTTGGCTTATTATATGGGAAAGCAGTATTTGCTTTAAAGGAAAATATGCAGCTTAGATGTGAACTATTATCTCTTTAAAAAAAAGGAGTTCTTGTGCAGCACCAGGGTCCCCATATTGCTATAAGCTCATAAAAAAAGAGCATGTCCTCTCTGAAAACAATCATTTACCAAAAAAAAAAGTACCATACAGGCAATCTTTTTTCCTTGTCCCAACTGAGTTCCTTTTCTCAGTTTACGGCCATCCTTCTGTGCATCCTACTTCTTCCACATCTGCAAATCTCTCTCGCACTTAATCTCTTTCTGTTATTATATGTAACTATTAAAGAGCCACAAAACACGCTTGTTCTGGCTCTTTTAGGTTTATAGAGCCATGTAACTACTTTATATCATTTAAAGGGAGAATCACTTTTCTACAATCCTCCTTTTCTGAGTGCCAAGTATAGGATCAAGTCCTGCCACGTGAGCAGGTCTCCTGTTCCTGCCACAATTAATAGTCATCAGATGAACGTAAACCAATATTCCTCTGTAACAACACTGATTTGTTTTAGAAATACACAGAAACAATTATTGTAATCTGTGATGGTAATGGAGAATTTAAATTTCCCAGAGTGTCAATAAGTTGTGCAAAGAGAAAGAAAACTTGATTCAAATTTACATTTACATGTAGCTTTAAGGAACAAATTGGGTGAGATAAAAAGACTACTCAGAGCTGACTGCCATTTAAGTTGTAATAACAACATTCCTATGAGATTAGAATGTTCCTGTTCCCCCAGGAACTCCCATCTCTCAGCTTTCTGCTAATCTCTGCAGGAAAAGTTAGAAAGACTAATATATTTCGGCATTTAAAACCATTATAAAATAATGGTCTCTACCAGGACATGGGGTTTAGTATTCCTTTCTGCCTTATGATGTAAAGAAGACAAAAAAACTGCAGTTAAAGTTGACATGGATATTTCTTGCTCCTTCTGCTTCTCGACTGTTGAACTGTCATCGTATCAAGAGTCTGAAGCAAACACGGGTTGCGAGTGTATAGTCTGGAACTAAAGCTACAACAGGCAGCACCACTGTCTCAATGCTGGTCATTACTGCAGAATTCAGAAGCAGTAACAAACTGTGCATTCAAATCCAACATTCAACACGTATAAAAGAGTTAAGAGCACTCAGCTGTTAAGAATTGCTGACTATGGAATAAATACTTTTTAGCTCGATTGTCTTTATCCCATTATTTCTCTTTGAAGTCCGTGAGGAGGATGTTTTGCTCACTAGGTAACCCCTTCCAAAAGACCAGAAGGAAGGAACAGAAACAAGGACCAGAAAAACCATCCACGGGGTGACTCAACGGATGGCTGAAAAGGCAGGGCTTGTTACGCTGTGCCGGATGAAAAGCCTCCCAGAGCACTGTAGTAACTGCTACATCAATTGTACCTGAGAAACATAAGCATTCTAAGGAGGGGGAATACATTAAAAAGTAAGATTAAAAACATAAAGAGAAAAAAACCACAAACAGGTTAAGGAAGAGGCGTAATTCCAAAGCAGTAGCATAAAGAAATTCCAAAGCAGCAACGTGAAGAATGAGTCAGTGCAAAAAATTTGTCTCCTCATTCACCTGCAGACATCTACATGTGGGCACCTACGCAACGGTGACCGTTTGGAAAAGTGTTTATCATATGCGGTGTTAACGTTTATTTACCGCAGTGTTTTCATCTCCCTTAGAGTTAAAGAGTTCTAGTGTGAAAGGAGTAAAAGAAAATAAATCCTACATTAGCTCCAGACTGTATTTTGGGGTACCATATACCAACCTGGGAAGATGTGACTCGTGTAGTAATAAGAAAAGGTATTTTAGAAGGATTTTCTGTCAACAGAATGACTTTCATTATAATATCTTTTTTTAAATATAGAAAATAAAACCATGGAAAACAGCTAAAACAGTATTTAATTACCCGTTAAGCGCCATAAACATTCAAGTATCTCACCTTTGTTTTTGGATCTAGAATTTTTACACCATAGATTGAGATTTGTAATTCCACTTTGGGTGTTTTCTGGCCTTCTGACTTCTTGATATGTCTTGCAAACTGTAAGATGAAAAACACAACGGCAATCACATTAATAGTAAGTTGGTTTTTTTTTTCATTACTTCTCATTTCTCCTCAAGTCCTTGCATCCGAAGTTCTAATCCATTCTTTGAAGCAGGTTCAATGTGAAAACAATACAGCTGCCAACACCTAAGAAATACTTGATCTCTTCTGTGATATTATAAGGATCTATTTGATAACAGTTCACTAGATGATAGCTATATAACATATTATGTGTTATCTGACCAGATAACACATAATATAATAACATTTAACTTATAATAACATATATGTTATACGACTAGGTCAGGTAGTGTGTCCTATTAATACATTTTCCATCCTTTTGTACCCCCTTTTCTAGCTGCTAGACCTGACTTATCTTTCTCTTATGAACATCGCATATAAAATAAGCAGAGTATCTAATATTTGTTTCTGCACAGCAGCTAAGCTTCATGAATTTGAGTAACTTTCTTAGCAAAGACACAGAATTGCTCTATATTTTGCTCTGTTACCAGCCCTTTTCCTCCCAAGTCTTTGACAGCCTGGAATGGTATTTTCAAATACATAAAATCCCCCTATTTATCTTCAAGCCCATTTCTCACATATTTAGAACATATTTCTAATACAGTTTAAAGAGCACCCCCATCCCACAGAAAATAAAATTTAAAACCCCTAACCACTAGTTTACAGGCATTTTGGCCAACAACATTTCTTGACTTTCTAGGACAATAAAAATTTGCTACAGGAAAAAGATTATCTTTACTAAAAATCACTAATTAAAAAAAATCTTTACTAAAAATCACTACTTAAAATCTCCTCCAAATTTGACATAAATTTCATACCACCAACTTAACCTCTTTGATTCTTAAGTCTCTGCTTTAAAAACTAGCAAAATGATAGGACATTTTTATTAGCACAGATTTTTTTTTTTCCCCCCAAGATGAATGTAAAACTTAAAATTGTCTTTCAGGTAGTTTTACTGTATTTACTCAACACCCCTAACTCCACCAGCTTTCCCTTCTGTTTGCAATTCGATCATGTCCTTTTATTGGATAAAACTTTAAGGACATACGTGCTCCCTTTTCATAAGGACTCTGCACAGAAATCCTGGGGCCCTCCTTCATCTGGATCAGCCTTGAACTTGAGTGAACTCTGGCTTTTTGGGAATATCCCTTTATAAACAAGATGCACACAAGTATTTCTGTGCAGTAATGAAGAGGAGGCATAAACAATATGTGATTTTACTGAGTTAAAGCCATAGTGTATGTTGAGAATGATGATGAAATGCTTCATTTTCCAACTATATTCATCTCATCAGAGTCCCAAACAACAGCTACGACACGAAAACGTTTTAAAACCAGTAGATGTGACTAATTTGCATGATTTTTAGAGCAGCTGGCCAAGGCTTGCTCCAAGTAGTCAAGAAGTCTTAAAACACTGGGGAAGTTCCAGAAGATAATTCTGTGCCAATGGTAAAAAAAGGGTAAACAAAATGACCCTACCACGTCTCCACTCCCAAAAGGCGTAAGTCAAGTTCAAGAACTAGAGAATTCGAGTGAGATGAAATTAATGACGATCTGTATGGATTTTACAAAAAATGCTGCTTGTCAAAATAGACACAGCATTTGAGTATTGCATGCCATTATATTTAGGAAATGAAGCAATCCAACAAAAGTATTAGTTAAGTTAGTTACATTAGTCTCCAGATGCAGTTATAAACAGGAAATTGTCATTGGGAAGATATGCTTCTAATGTATTCCAGCAGGGTTTATTTCTTAAGCATGACATTATTGAACAATGACCAGGAGAAAAATAATTACTGATACAATCTGCAGGCAGAAAAAAAAATGGGGAGAAAAGTAACTAATTATCTGATGGAATCCATCTGAAGATGGAACTGAGTCAGTCTTGGTGCCATGGTAGGCTTTCCGTTAACTATGGACCTTCTCATCGAACTACAGTTGGGAAGATACTTGGATATTTCAAGAAGATCCTGAAGAAGACAAAAACGGCTGCACTGCATCAGCTGCTTGTGAGAAGCTACTCAAATTCTATGTTCTGAAGTTTTCAAATGCAGAAGGATGTTGACAAAATGGAGAAAGATCCCAGGATATTTGCAAAACTTAGCAGATGACTGGAAATCCACTTCATAAGAAACTCCATCAAATCAAAAACAAGCTAATGGTGAAAGAAAACCACAAAAGAATCTCTTCAACACAGACACCCAGCAAGACAAACCAGCTTTTTCATCAAAGGTTTACTGGGATACAAGACTGAAAAGTGTACGTAGATAAATTCAGGAAAACCGGTGCAGTTACTTTCTCAGTGCTTTTCCTGCCCACTCCCTGTTCTGTGCAGTAACAGAGAACATCTAGATACTGATCAGCAATTTCTTCTGTATCTGACCTTCTCCAGAAAGCCAAGCTCAGCCACCTCCCAGGCTTGTGCAGTTTGAACAGCAGATCCGGACACTTAGTTGTCAGGTATCAGCAAATTTGCCTTTTATTTTTTTTTCCTTTTTTTTTTTTACTTTTTCCCCCTAAAGGGTCCTAAAGAGGACCCTGAAGGACGTCTGGACAGAGCAGATTTACAAACATTATTTTCTCCTTTCAGCACACATTTTAAGCAAAGTAATATTTGTAGCTTACACAGTAACAAGATTATTTAAGAGGGTAAATATCTGTAGCCTCCCATTGGCATCAAAATGGACAATGATATAAAATTATAATGAATCACAGCATGGCTTGGGATGAGATACAAAGGGCCAAATTCTTAAGGTGTTAGTTTATACATATATTGTTCTCAGAAAAGACACTCAGATTTGGCCCAATAATAATAATCTGAGCAGCTCAGTGGGATGGGGTGGCTTTTATTTAACTCTTTTGGAATTAACATCTTATTTTTCTTGAATCTTTTAGGGAAAGCAACAGTTACACAGATATAAATAAATCTATTTTCTATAGTTTCATTTTAAAAATAATAATACAAAACTTCCATATATCTTATCTTTCATGTATATAAAAATTCAGTACTTAGAGACTTATTGAAACTACCTTTGAAATTCTTATGCATCAAGTCTTAGCAAACCACAATTAGAGGATTAATCAGCAAAAATAACATGAGGGGTAAAAAAAATTTTAAAAATCACAATTTATAACAGCCAGGAATTCTAGTTAAAGAAATAACGCTTAAAATAAATTTTTAAAGACCAATTTAAGCTATACAAATCAAAGCTATGAGCTTTTACTTAATATTTACACCTCACTAGACGATCTGGCGTTTTATAAAAAAATTGAAAACATCAAAAGGTCGATGTTTCTGTGATTTGGATGCTAATATTCAGACCAAGGAATAGAGGCCTGACTCCATTTTCCACAGGTTTCCAGTGAGAAAGTCTGTCTTTTTGGGCCATATTATGGTTCAAACCTCATGCATAGTTTATGTGCATATAATGAAATCATGACCTCTGATAAATGATTATCAAGAAGAGGAAAAGGATGAAAAGGCAACAGAAGTGAACTTGAATCTCTTAATAATGAGCTGGAGAGGGAAAAAGCTGTCTCAGAAATCCACTTCTATGGAGTATGTTAAATTTTGTTTTCCAAACACACACTGGAGTGAGAGGAAGGCTGTTGACCTATTATCACAGTGTAGAAGACAATGCAGTACAGTCTTGTTTCCCCAGCTCTCGTTCCCTGAAGATTTTTTATGTTTTGTTTGGGGAGTGAGGAGGAGGACGCTGGATATTTTTGTTTGGGGAAATTTTTTTTGTTATTTTGTTTGGGGGTGTGGGCTTTTAGGGGGCTTGTTTTTTTGATCATGGGCTTGTTGTTGTTTGGTTTTTGGTGGGGGTTTTTGTTGGGGTTTTTTTTGTTTTGTTGTTGTTATGGTTTTTTTAAATTTTTTTAGAAAGAAAGGGTAACTAGATGTTCTCTTCAACTCTTTTCATCTGATGTGCTTTGGTCTTCAGGCTGTCCCGTCTAGTCCCGAACCACACATTCAGCTTTCTCCATACTTCAAAGAGAACACTCATGGCTGTGAGGCTTGACCGGAAGTCTTTTTATCTCAATATTAAAAGACTTTCCTACTCCACCCTCCTCTGTCCTTTCAACAACAAACGAAACCCAGCTTTAACAGGAAAGGGAGCTCAGAGCAATACCCACTGATGGTCCATTAAGGGCAGCAGCAGGACAGCAAGTGTGGAGGTGTGTGAAAGTGCACTCGTCACTTGGTGTAGCCTTATGGGTCAAAGAGCTGATGAAGAGTATTTCAAGTGGCTTCAAAGCAATTAATTCAATTTACATTATCTCTGGTCATCTCCACTTATAGAAGAAAAGAGGATGACAAAAGGAGGCTGAGTTGGAGGTTAGATAAGAGAACAGCTTTGAGTTTGGTCCTCACAAAAACATCCCTTTGAAGACTGTAAAAGGAACAGCCTAAAATTCAGGTGTTCACTTCTGGTTTCTCCCCAGCACCTCTCCACACCATTCTCTTACTAGTGGTCTGGTTATGCTTCCATTTCCACCTGTTACGCTGATGTTTCCATCCATTCTCACCTCTGGACACCCTTCAAGCACTTTTTGAGAACAACCAAATTAATTCCTACAATCTGATTTGGAAGTTATATCCTTCATTACTCAAGGAAAGCATTCATTCCACTTTATAAAACAAAGTGCGACTCCACATTTACACGCTGGAATAATGTAGGCATGTTCTGGTACAACATCTAGGTACAATTTTACTTAGGTTTTATTTCATCTAGAAATTAGTTTGACTAGAAAACTGGAAGGAAAAAACAGTTTGCAATACATTATGAGAATAGTTCACCTTATCTTAGAAATAAAAATCCGTATGTCAAAGCATTAGTGCCCAACCTTCTTTATTCTCCTGCAGTACAGCTCCAAGCAACTTGAAAACATGATGGGAAATCCCAAATAGATAAAACCACCAGAAAACCGTCTAGAAAAATTAAATATAGATGATTGAAAGAACTGTATATTCATATTGCAACTAACCCACCAAAACTGGCAAGTGCTTAGAAAATGTGCTTGTTGGATCCCAAATAGTACTACTAGCACAATGAAGCATCAAGAAACATCTCCTCCAAGTTCTAGTATTTTGCTGTAGAACATCAGCTCCATCTGCTGGTAAAAGCGAGTTCGTGGAATCGCGTGCTAAAATTTTGCACAAACCTATGTTTGGCAAGCAAGGAGTCTTTGTGCTTTATAAATCAAGAGCTTTTGATTCAAAGAAGTAAAGACTTGTACATCAAATGTCTATTCTGACACAGTTTCATGACGTGATGGCTTAAGAAAAATAGTTTACAGTGACAGTATTTCATGGCTTATATATCACTGTAAGCACAAGACTTCAAAAGGTTATTAGTGTGATACACACATCAGTTATAAAAATAGCTCCAAATATTAAGATAGAATCTGTTGGTTTTCTGCTAGCTATTAATTTTCTTTAAAAACTACTAATTATCAACATTGTGAGTAAAGCCAAATCCATATAATAAACAAATATAAATACAGCACCACAAGCTACACATCTCTTAAGACACCTACTCCAAAAACTATTATGTATGTTTTCTTTCAATATAAGGTATTAGTTTTCAATCTGTTTTCACTGGTTTAAAATTTCTAATTAATTTTTTCTAAAAACAAGGTAAAGATGTGCAGTTAATTATAAAATCCAGCATTTCTAGGCTTTTCAAAGAATAGTGATGCACAACATAAATCAATGTTTAAACGAGCATGCAATTAACTGAGGACAGTTTCAAACATACACCCTCTTTATTGCTCTCTGAGTTCCATTCCAAGATTTTTTAAGTCTTCCCAGAAGTTGTCTTCAATCATTTTGTGAGTTTGCTAATAAACTTGTGATTATGTAAGATCCCATGTAATTCAGATACAGATCTCCAAGGCAGTTTATTTACAAACACGTGTAAAAAAGTTAGTGTCTACATAGTCTGACACCACAAGTAGATACAAAAAATTTCTAGTTTTCCATTTTAGTGCTGAAACTAACGTCGTCTGAACGTTTTTCCCCAAGAAAGGAAAATAGTTCTGGCTCTTCTTGCACTTTGGAGAACAGTAACTTGAAAAAGTTTTTGTATTTACTTCCAGAGAAAACTATTTCAAGGTACCAAGTCATATCATCTAACCCACCAAAAGCCTCCAGTGATCAGTGAGACCCCAGGTTAGCCTGGAGTTCCACCAGCAAGACAGAGACACTGCATCTGCTTTACTTAAGAGGAGTCCAATAAAAGAACATTAAGATAGGATCAAAACTTCTCCATAGCAGGATATTATCTTGATTTCTGCAGAGAATTACCTCTGCTCAGGGTAATGGAACTTCACAAACACAAAACGTCTCACACAGTAAGCAGGCTTCACTCCAGACTTGGCTATAAACTGCACAAGGGCACAGAAAACCATGTATTTTGTTTCCACTGGTAGCATGCTGCAGTTGTTAAAGAAAAGGGTCACGCTTTCATTAGCCTAAACCACTTGAAAACAAATAGGCAATAACATCTCTGATGAACTGCAGCAGAGTAAATCTTTTTGGCATAAAACATTCTAAGAATTGACTTAGGTGAATCTTTAAAGGCAGCTGTACTACTTCGGTAGAGGGCAAATAATGGCAAAGAACCTCTGTTTCAATACCTTAACACAATTACCAATCAATCTTGTAAAGGTGGCTTTTTCAAGGGAAACATCAGTCTTAAAAGCTGAAACCGTATTTCATGCTTACTTTCTTCCTTTTTTATTATATAATACTACAGAATCAAATCTTTCAATATTGATTCCCCAAATTTTCTGTTCCTTTCCAAGAAGCTTCTATTGAAACAAATAATGAAAACCTTACAAAAAGTTCTGTAGACGACGACAGTAGGCAGAACAATTTTTGCATCTAAATAAAGCAATGCTCCAATAGCTCTAAGCAGCTTAAGAATGAAACAGTGCAATTCCACAGCAATGTGAGTTAGCAGCCAAATCAGATCAGCATCCCCTACTCAGAGCATCTGAAGAGTTTAAGGCATATTAGCTGTCACTCCAACAGTCAAGTCAAAGCCATCTTATCAGATAGCAACCCTCAACAAGTCATTTCACTATGATATTTTGTCTACCGAGTCCCTCAGCGCCTGCCTGATCTTCCCAGCCATCTGTGTGCACCAACATAGATGGTTGTTTGTGTGCAGACCTTTTCCAATGAAAGATGAAGACCTGGAGAACAAGGCAGTAACGGCCCTTGTCATAAACCTTGTAGACCATTTTCTCACTACAGCTCTGTTTTGAGATAGAGCACCAATTATTGCAGCTGGAGGGTGACCAACACTCATGCCAGTGTCACAGACCTTCAGTCCAACAGTCGATTTATGTGCATCAGACATGTCAGCTTTAGATGGAGAGCAACCACAGGCTGCCAGTACCCACAGAGCTATCACGGCCCACTTATGGCATGGTTTGATACTCTTCGTCCTCTTCTCTTACCTTAAGCTGGTGGGCGCTCATGTTTTGCAACGAGAGGCAACTCACCCAACCGGAGCTCACAGGAATAGCCACAAAGTGAGGATGGCAGCTAAAACAAATTTTTGCCACCTATGTTTATATTAATGAAGCCCTAAAGTTTCCAAAGACCAAGCATTACATGTTAAAGTACATAAACATTACACTACAAATAACTAGAAGACAAATAAATATTTGTACAGCAGAACATTTGATAACATGGACATAATAGGAAAGGGCCCACACACCAGTGAAGAGATTAACAAAAGCAACTGCTTCTGGAACCAGTGAATTCACCCTAGAAAAAAACTTACAGTGCGTCTCATCTATGAAAACAGACTAAGAATACATTCCATCCCTATTGGATTAAAAATTCGTTCTTACCTTTAATTTTCTAACAGCATCTCTTACAACTTCTGTGCCCTTGGGCTGCTCCACTTCCGTACTGCCAAGAAACTGAAAAGATTATAATTTGTGAGAAATAAGTTCTGCATTGAAAAGCCTAATTAACTCAAGTAATCTTATCTTCCAGTTATTTCCAAGTAACATTTTGGAGAGGCAATTGTTTCAATCATTGATAAATAACAAATCTTCATACAGCTATTTCTAATCAAAAGAATAACAAGGAATCAATTCTAATTAGACAAATACAAGAGTTATGTAACATGACGCATACGGTGCACGGAGGTATGTATAACTTCTAAGCTTTAGCAGTCTCAGAATGAACTTAAATTTGCCAAGCTACAGATGCTTTCAACCTAGTACCTCTGAAGTTTTACATTTTATTAAAACCTCAAATCATATTTACTGGAGTTGATATGCTCAAGCTGTATTCCGGCAAAGAAACTTTGCCGCTCTACCAATAATTGGGTCTCATTAGAAATCTGCTACCGACTCTGAAATATGATGTGTCATCTTGAGACGACAACAGCGTGTAAATCAAAACACCACGCACATCTGCTGCCAATAATCTCTGCTATTACAATTCTCCAGCTAGGAGACCAACGTTTGGTAATAACAAAGCAGAAACCTCCATTATTGATTTGATGTCTTTCATGCAATATCTCCGATGACTTTAAACAGAGGGTGTGTTTTTTCCTTGGAAAAGTGACAGCTGCAGAAAATGCATACAAAAAAGTGTGAGTCTGGGATACTACGTATGACAGACACTGAAAGGGAAAGGTGAGTGAATATATGTGAACAAATATCTGCGAGTAAAAAAAAAACCCAAAAGGCAACCACAAGCTTAAACGGACAAGAAAGCAAGCAGATAAAGTCAGATTAGAATCTAAGAGGAGTGCTGATAACACCAGGCATCTGTACACAAGCATATTTATACGCCGTGCTCTTGGCACAACACAAGAATATAATTGCTGTGAAGTTTGTGAGCGGGTCAGGATACATTATATATGGTCCAGGAACCGTGTATCAACACAGGAAGTAACAGCTTCAAGTGTGGACAGGGCTCCATGACAGCAAACACAGGTCACTGCTGCCTACACAGTGGAAGACAGCTGAGCATACTTCATCATAGAATCATCGAATGTTCTAGGCTGGAAGGAACCCTCTAGAGGTCATCTGGTCCAACCTCCCTACTTGACCAGGGACATCAGGTTTCTCTGAGCTGCATCTATGCATGCTTCCTCATATTTGTGTAGTCTTGTAACCAACAGCTCCAGAACCACTATCAATGTAAGCAACCTGGTACTTCTTGATACAGATTTAGGGCCAGGCCTTGGGTGGAATTGTGTTGAATACACTTCTGGATGTCCCAGGGTACGCTGCCTCACCTGCAGCCACTTCTCCAGAAGGGCACGGGGCTACCTTACGTTTCTTACCTGCTTACTTCCACCCAGATGACTGAGATCTGAGATAGCAAAACGTATCTCAAAAGCAGTAGAGTCATTTCCCCTCCCCTTCCCTCTCAGTTGATCATCCTCAGATTCAAAATCCAAGAAAGATGAAGGTATCTTCACGGTATTCAATAAAGTCCAGGAGCAGCCCAGTCTTTCCATGAACAGTAACTTCTACACATTCTCTTTTCCCAGGGGCTTGTACTTTGTGTTAATTCACACTGCTGCCTCAGAATGCACCAAATGAAGCTTCTGCCACAGTTGGGGAATGTGTTAAACGTTACTCAATTTTTAAGACCATAGTGATGTTCCCAAAATCAGAAATTACCATTTCTGATAATGGAGGAGAAGTAGGCATCTAAATAGAAAGATAAATTGCTGAAAGCACCGGTTTAGATGAATGGCAAAACCTGAAGAAACACATACTAATTGGGTTTGTTAAGCTACAAAAGAAATAAACAACCAGGACCCAAAGCATACAGAAATATCATGAGCATTATATCAATATTTATGAAATATAACTTAACCAAACTAGAATTCTGCCAGTTACTTGCAACGTGCTGTCTTCCACACAAGTATTGGTTTTGACATTAAACATCGCTACTGAAATTTTTATTGCTCTCAGCTGTTTTGAGCTGGATGTGGAAATAGAGCTTACACTTAATAAACTATTTAGTGTAGGAAAATATCGTAAGATTCACTTAATCCAGAAATACAAAGAAGATTTGTAGCTGAAGTAGCTTATCAATCAGAGATGACGAGACTACGTCCTGGTTTGCACTGTTTGTGTCCGATAGGTATTTGTATCTCCGTTAACTCTAGTTCTATTTTTTTACTCACATGAGCTCAATTTTCAGTTCTAACTGCTTACACATTTCTTTCCTAATTATAACAAAAGAATGACTATGCAGTATAGGTTTAACACACAGCAAATGCATTAACTGGAGGCTTTTTATTGCTTGCTTTTACATCTGCTCTGTACATTTTCTGCGTGATCTGCCCTATCACCGTATTTTATGTTAGGTACCAATTACTATGGCATTACTCGTAATAGTTAAGCTCAGCAAACATATATATTTGGAAAGATGAGACTTTAAATGACAAGTTCAATGTGACCAAGGCCTCTGCGTGTGTATAACCCCTAACACAACGGACGTGCCACCACCTCTGGGACTTTTGAAGGAAATAACCAACAACTAATTCACCACCCACATGAAATGAGGGGACTGCCCTTTCACTATGGTCTTGCCAGCAGATTTTTCTCACCAAAACTCACACAGACAGCAAATATTTGTTGTATCAGGAATTTGGTACAGCTGTGGCATGAATAGGGTAAATATTCATCATGGAAGAGTTTCTGCAACAAACATTTCAAAGCAAAACTGGTAAACATAAAACTTCCCTTTCCAAGATCAGGCACCTTAGAAAGCCATACTGGTGCAGAATTCTAGATGGGAACCTTAAAAGTCAGTAATTGCTTTAATGACTTCAGGCTCCCTCTCACAGCTATGGTCCTTTTGCGGACGCAGCTGATGAGTAAGGACAACATGAAATGTCACAGTTCCTGAGAGTCAAGCCAATAAAAACTTCTCTTAATTGCAGAAGGGAGAAACAGAAAATAATGTGGCAGTTCCCCTTCAGATAATTCAGTATTAATCCTATAAGCAAATTAATAAAGGCATTCAATTCTTAAATATTCGTTAACATCAAATACATAATACGGATCTTTACATACAATTGTTATGTTTACTTACTGTTTCCAACAAGTAAAAGGGTTATTCTTGTAAGTTGATGTACTTCATGCACAATAAGCCAATTCAAACAAAAAAGGATCAATAAGATTGGCATGCCACTAGACTCACCTCTTAAAATATATACGTATTAAGTTCAGTGCTAATGCGAAGTTCACTTGCAGCTGTCTACTGTCGGAAAGAACTTTCATGAGGTCAATGAATCCTATCAGTCAAAACCATTTAACTGCTCCTTTAAAGCATATTAAGGCTTGCTTTTCCCTCCCTCATGTTTGCCATTAAAGTGAGCTGCTGACCAGCCATTTGCAAGACAAACACCTCAGATCAAACTCTTTATAATCTTAGCAGACAGCCAGATGTGCTCGCTCCACGTGCAAAGATCTGCAAGATAGCGCAGCTGTGGAGATGTCGTCATATTAGAATCAACAGACGTTTTATCACTGACAGCAAAAATTCAGGCCTGTAATGGCCAGGAGGGCTGGCTCACACAATGAGCTAGCAAACAGATGCTTCGTGGGGAGCATCTCTTCAGAATGCAGCTGAAATGAAAATTTTCCTAGGCATTTAACGTGAGCAAGACAGGTTTTGGTCCAATTCCATACCGAAATTATTATAAATGCTTTTATAGCTGTACTTTGGCTGGAGAAACTATTAAAATTTAAAGGTAAGTATTTTTTACTTTCATTTTGCTGGCTCAATTAAAGCCAATTCAAACATAAGGCAACTTCAGGCATTCCGAATCCTTTACAGTTCTGACAGGACTATTGCTGTTATTACATGCCCAATAGCTATTAGTAAGGTCAGGTGAATTTTTAAGGTTAACAGTTCACTTTTTTCCCTTGCCATTAACAAGACACACTTCTGTAACTCTTCCCCCAGTCAACTTATATTTTGACCCTTAACATTCTATTTTTTTTTTCCATGCAAAGTATATCCAGTTGCTTTCCTTCAAAACGTAGCAGGAATCCAAAAAACCTTATCCATCCTTCAGAAAAGTTAGTTTTACCAGAGTAAAAAAAATCATTATACTTAAAACTTTACTGAGAAATACTTTAGGTGCACTTTGAATATTCAACGTAAACTTCCACTCTTCCAGTAGAGAGCAGTGTGGGATATTTTAATAATAAAACAACATCTGTTTTCTTTTGTCATCACATTTCAATCTTTAAAAAAAACCCAGTGTTTCACAGTGCCACATGTCTTAATACTCTGAAATCCTTGAACATTAAAAGCTCTCTTTTATGCATGTTTAAACGCAATTATAAGAAAAACACACTTAACCAAACTCCTACAATAAAGAAAGGAAAAAAAGCAATGCAAAATTACTGCTGCTAAAATCTGACAAATTAGTTCCTTCTCCAGCAGAAGTTGAAGGGATGTTGTTTTACTGATGAAAGGAAGACACATGTATCCACATTCTGATAACATGAGAATGACAGTATATAATATCAAATGAGAATGAAAGAGAAGTGGGACCAGTTTTGAAGCTATGCAGAAACTAGATGAACAACTGTCTAAGCTGTTAATTGCTTCCTAAGACATTAACAGTTTTTGGTCAGCCTTGCATACATGAGTCTCCTCTGTCAAATAAACACAGAAGTACAATATGGTCTATAAAATACACGCCTCTATTTTGAATTTCTTCTCTTTCCCCATCCCTACAGTCCAGTTCCCCTCCTGTAACAGCTTCCTTGGTTCTCTACCAATAAATATTCTTGCCAGAATAGATAAATGTTTGGATTTTTCCCGTTTGGGAAGCACTTCTCTAGTGACACCTTTAAACCAACTGCCTCTCCTAGGCATGACTGCTGCTCAAATGAGAGCAGCAATCAAACTCACCCCATGAGAGTACGAGAGAGAAAAGTGCCACAGACATCAGCACATTCCCTGAATATCCCCTGCTTGTCCAACGTGTCATGTTCTGCACAAATAGTGACTCTGGCACAAAAAAATATTCGTATGCATGATGAAAAACATAAATAATAAAAGAAGGGTCTTCTAGTGGAAATCAAATGTTACCAGGTATTTCATCCAGCAGCTGAATTAAGCCAAATACACGCGAGAAAAAAACAGAAGTGGAAATATTTACAATAATTAGGATATACTGAAAGAAACATCTATTTGATAAGCTACTGACACA
>VZZY01006575.1:232294-326340 GCA_013400335.1 Eurystomus gularis | reverse complement strand
GGGGGGGGAAGAAAGCACTAGAGAAAGGACCATAAAATAATGAGAATATTTCAGATGCAGTGATGTGAAAAACATTGTCCTTAATTTTAAGCAACCTCTCAAGCCACACCATTACCAACCACCTTACAGCTGCCCTGATTTTAGCCACAGGCTGAGACTAAGCACAGCTACACGTAGACTTTGAAACTTCTACCTCAAACAACTGGATGAGGAAAAAGCGTTTGAAAGAGCAAATTTATCACTGCAGAATAATTATTTCTTACCATGCATTCCCCAGTTGTGTTTGGGAGACACACATTTAAATTAAAAAAGAAGTTAATGAACAATGGGCTACCAAACTTTATCCTCTGCCTTTCCATTTGGACGTACTCAGTGTTTCCAGTTCGAGCTTTTACACGCAGGAACAGACTTTTTTTGGCAGAAGTTATCTCAGCTCCTTTTACTGCAACAGGAGATGCCTGTGGGTAATCCAAAGACACCATCTTCGAGTTATTATGGTTCCTTTGCTTCAATGCAGAAACTATTAACACTGATTCATCTGACCTCAAACAACGGCATCAAACGACTATCTTCTGTTTCTCCACTGCTGTTCATCCACTGCAGAGCCTCCTGTAGCTTATCATTGTTACCGCCTGGAAGTTTTAGGATAACTAACAAAAGATAACTCATCAAATGAGCATACTGCTGGCTAATACGCTCTAGCTTGACCACATTCATGGTCCTTCCAAGTTGCTTCTGATTTGCCGAGAAGATGACCAAGACATCCAGCTGTAGATGTTCGCTAACATCCTTGCCAGCCCTTGTAATACTCTATAATTACTCTCATATTAGTTTAGATGTTATTTAGTCTCTGACTTCCAAGAACTAAGAACTGGCAACTCTCAATAGAGTACCTCTTTATTTCAGCAAGAGTTCTTACTGAACCAATATTCAGTGAGTGTAATTCAAATAAATTACACTTCCGATAATGTGCGTGTACAGGGAAGGGCAAAGGCACCTGTACATTAAGAACCATTCTGTACCCAGACAGGGAAAATTGAACTAATCATGAAACTCAGCATCTCCTTTAGAAGGGTACATTCCAAACATGAAGTGCCTCCAATACTCACTGCAGACATATCACACTGCTCGAATGTCTCAGTTCAGGGAATTTGTATTCCTGACCGGATTGCTCCCAGTAAAAAAATATTTACCTTAACTGAAGAGAGTCCACCTAAAAATAATTAACATTCACTGTTTCAAACATCAAATTTTAGCTTTACAAGTGCATAACAACAGCACAGACAGATTTTTCAGCTTTACAAGTCCATAATTAGACAGTAGACTTAGTTCTGCACCACAGGAACTGGATTCAACTCAAGTATCATTTCTTTATGGAAACAGCAAAGTCAGACTAAGCCCACAAATTGACTGAAATACTATGTTTCACCAAGTCCTAGATATTTTCAAATACCTTAATGTAAGAGAGTTGACATCATTTGCATTTTTTCATAATCCAGAAGCTAATACAGCGATTTATTTTATATTAACTATAAGACACAACTTCATCAATTCCTAGATTCCGCTCAAACGTACCAAGCGGTAGAACTAGCTCTGTATCTACAGAGCTATGCAAAGATGTCAAATGTATTCCTAGAAACTTCCGAACACAGAGAACACCTTTGCTTTAATTTCCACAATCTCCACAGATGCTAGCTAGCAACACCGGCAAGTCTAGAGGGAACTTCATTGCACTGCAGCGTGAAAAAACGTTTTTATTGTTACTACTTGTATAACCCCACTAGTCTACCCAAACTGAGGTTACAGGTCATTTTTTTCAGCACTCCCACAAAGCTAAAGGACAGAGCCCCCTCTCACCTCCTCAAAAAACCCCATCTAGTATAATGCTACAATTCAAGGAGCAGCAAGATCAAGATCCCCAGAGCTGGTATTCTCACAACTTCAAGAGTCACCACTGTTAACACCCTGCATAAGATACGTTAACCTCCTGTCCTCATTTTTGGCTCTGTTTTGCCCTGCTTTATGAACCCACTGGTTTTTATAATGCTGCTATAACTGTAGCACGGACTGGCCTGTTCTGTATTAGCATTCTGCAGGCTTCCTAGCCTTTTTCCCCAAACACAGCAGGTTAAACCTAGAACGCGGTGTTCTCGAGCTCCATCTGTCCTGCCGCCGTTTTTTTCCCGTTGCAAATATTCACCCTATCAAACAAAACCTCCCCAAGAACAACGAAAACTGAACCGAGATGACAAAAACCCCTTATGAAAGGAACAAGCTATGTTGTCAAGTATTTGATAACCAATCTTAGTGCACATAACTTGCAAAAACATTCTGCTTGACTGATAAGATGACCAAAATAAGATGAAGCTTTCTAAAACCGGAAGAATTTTTATTAACTCAGAACTTCTTTAATGGAGTGAGGCAGCTGAATTCGGGGTGCACCTCTGAGCCACTGGACTAAACTGGCCGTCATGTCCTTCAGTAGATGGCTGTTCCTTCCAAGAGATGTTTGCTAGGTGACTTCGTTGTTATGCATGAGCCTGAGCTTCAGATTCTTTCTTTCCTAACATCATGTACAAGAACAGCCAGGAGTTTCCACGTGCTGTTTCAAGGTGGGCCTGTGCAATCCTGAGCATTCAGCTCAGACTGAAGCTGGACACAAAATCGTTAGAGCCTTCCTCTGTTCAATGCAAATAAATATCGTAGAAGAAATTGTGAGGGTTTATATATATATAAAAATAAAGACAGCTGGAAAAGTATTGAAGTTACTCTTTTGTACTGGAAAATATTAACAATACCTTAATAATAGCACAGATCCAATTCCACAGACATTTTCCATTTTGTGAACAAAGTTTATTTTGCTCTAAACAAATTTCTACCTTCTTTGTCCTTGACTAACATGATAATGCTGAACTTGTAGTATCACACTCTTTTGCCATGGCAACATACAATGACATTGTAAACACAAAGAGGAATTCCCTGTGGGACAAAAACCAGAAGTAGTCACAGTTCGGAACAAAATTCTCATTCAAACACAAATCGTCTTAGCAATAGGAGCAAATAATTATTGTCCATTACTCTCAGTTTATTAAAGCTCTTTAGCAGTTTAATGTGAAATAGGAAATTGCCTACTTTAAGGACATGGCATCTCTTCTGAATCAGGACTTTTAATAGTGTGAGCCTTACTGCATCATAGATTAGAATAAATGACTCCTGTTTTAATTCCTGATTCAGAGAAACACTTGGCTGTCAAACAGAGGACAAGCAGTGCACCAGAAAAGAGTTATTCTGCAGGAAGAATCATGAATGTGTAGAGCTAGTGCTCTAGCAGCCTGCAAATTTAATACCACTTTTGGTAATTTTGTCATGCAGCACAAATTTTGAATGTAATCTGAACATTTTCTTTTAAACTATCATTACCACAGAACATCCTCTGCTCCTTACATTCTAGTAACTACTTTAGCGAGATAAATGTATGCATACATTCTATGGGGGACATTATTTATACATATATTCTATGTGGGAGATAACAGACACCACAGGACAGATATATGTACTGAGGTGTATTAAAGGACAGGCACATGAAGTATGAACTACCTTAGTTGGTTTGCTTGGTTTTTTGTTTCCTTAACTGTAGAGTTCCTATACTGAGAACAAAAATATTTGTAAAAAAAATAAAATAAAATGATATCAACATTTTCTTAGTAAAGCAACTTCAGTGGGGATATACGCTGAGTCAGTATGTAAAGTGTAATCCATAAACAAGAATTTGCTACAATAAATACCATATTCACATAAATTAATAGCAGTGAAAATCAGATTAGCTGTCAATCTGTGGAAGTTAAAGAGAGAGAAGCTCCATGCAGCAAAGAAAAACAGAGGAGACAAAGCAGAACAATAACCGTGACCCCCAAATTGCATCATGTTTGAAGTTCTGAGAAAATATCTCTAAATCAAGTGGGTATCCTGTGGGAAAAGAAGAAGGATGGGAAAACTAGGACTGCTTCTGGGTGCTTTGCTTAGTTGAGCTGAAAAGGGTTAATAGCATAAAGCAAGCAGACACAGAGGAGGCAATTTGAAAGAGCAAATGAAAAACAGAGGCTGGAGTGTACCGGAACATATGGAAGCTTAAGACTAAATGGGTGGCACTTGAACGCAGGAGCAGGATGGCTTTTTCATCTAAC
This sequence comes from Eurystomus gularis, assembly GCA_013400335.1. Lineage (NCBI taxonomy): Eukaryota > Metazoa > Chordata > Aves > Coraciiformes > Coraciidae > Eurystomus > Eurystomus gularis. The sequence continues at coordinate 322,156 of VZZY01006575.1, read as the reverse complement.
TACAGGCTCGTGACAAGATAACCTGTTAAAGAACTTTCAGGAATCACATTTAAAATTTTTATGGAATAACATAAACATATTGGAAATCTTCCTTTTGAAGACTGGGATGATTATTGTTTTATGAACCTGTTTATACTCTCTCTTGCTCATCTGTTTTTCAGATGAAACTATCTTGTCTCCACATAATCTCACATGAAAGCCAGCTATAAAACATATGTGATCACCATAATTCAACACTCGGCCTTCAGGCACTTGAAGAGTATCAGTGAGTTTCCAAACTCTAGCTAGGATGAGAGTCATGTATTTTAAAATAATACTTGGAACCAAAACAATTGCCTCTTTGATCTACCACTCTGTAGGTATTTAAAACAGATTTGCAGAGCACTTTCTAAACAGAGGAAATATTTTCTACCTCTAAACAATACTAATTAGGGAATTGGCTTTTTTAATAAAGGGATTTTAGCCAACCGAAAAAATATTTAACAGTGACTACTTCAGCCTGACATCAGATACAAAATAAATCCACTATTATCATGACCTTAAGATCCATCAGCAGATGAGATGGACATCTCAGATAAACTGTTCTAAGAGAACTGTGCTGGAAAGAAATTTATAAATTATTTCACAACAGCAATTAATCCAACACTAATGTTGGCTGTCACTTCTTCATTAAAAAAATATTATGCTTTTCAATAGGAGACCGGCGTGCTGGTGCCACAGTAGTAAAATTATTCTATTCTAGATCATCACAGTCGTGCTTGCATTGCTAGGTGAATATAAAATAAGAAAACAGTGTATTTTAAAATGCTTCGCATCAGGATTTAGAGTCCTCCCTAAATAGTACCAGAATCCTTTTTCTAAGGGAGCAGGAGCTGAGGATACACTTAGTCTTGAGCTCAAGACACTGAAGTAGAATTCAAAATCTGGGATCTGACTTAAGAACAGAGATTTGGGGCAGAATTGCAGACAACCTCCAGTATTACCTCAATTCCCTATCTTTAAACTGAGAATAACTCCTCACCCATTTCTTGTCTGCATTATCATTTAATTATTCCAACTGAGAAGAACGCTCATGAGTGTCAAGTCCAAGGTCTTTTGTTGTTTACTTATTCTGAACTTCGATCTACAACTATTGCCTCTGCCTCATTATTCTAGAGGCTGTACAAAGAGCGCAGAGATAGCCCTTAGCTCCAAAGAATTTATGATCTAATGAACCATGATAAATTACACTAACCTCTTGGAAATGCACAGCACAATTTCAGTTAGTACCTTTGAGTGTTACTGATAAAAATCGATATAAAACATTGAATTCCGTTCTTCTCTGTACACATCACTCTAACAGCAAATACTAAGACAAGTAAAAAGCTATGACTGGAATGAATAGAGCACTCTATGATTTTGAGAATAAAAAAAAAAAACATGTGAAGAGGTCCAAGTTTCCCACCTCCCTCTCTTCTGGTTACCCAAAGGCAACAAGGGGAAGACGGCAAGCCCCTGTCACCATCCCTAGATGTGTTTAAGGGTCGTTTAGATATCGTGTTGGGGGATATGGTTTAGGGGAGAACTTGTAGAGTAGGGTTGATGGTTGGACTCAATGATCCCAAGGGTCTTTCCCAACCTGAATGATCCTATGATTCTATGAAATACATCACTAAAGGAGTAAGGAGGATTCACCTGACCACATGCCAAAGCAAGACTACTTGTACTGTCATCTAAATATCTGTTAGGAAAAACTAAACAAACATCAAACCCAAAACCTGTACCTATTTTTAAAGCTTTTTAAATTTATTTGAACATTAAGCATGTGCATGCAATTTTGGTAGATGCTTTTTCATTTCGCTTTTAATAGCTGCAGTTCCTCAAAGCCTCATAAACTGCAAGTTGGGATACAGCCTCTGAATTCCCCTTTAGGAAGACACTCCTGATTTCAACGGATTTTCAGCAATAATCCTATATTCATGAGTAGGCAAGACCTCCCTCCCACCTAATCTTATTAACAGAACGCTCTAATTAACGTGATTTCCTGTCTCCCAAGTAACTCCCATTTCAGAAGCACCTACGTGCTACAGCAATAGTGAGAGATAGGGCTTAGGGATATTTTTAGTCCATGCTTCAAGTTATCTGCTCCTTCAAATTCAACCCTTGGTTCCACACATATCATTAAGATTTGATGTATATCCTTGCTTCCACTTTTTCCCCTCTTCTCCGTAGCAATACAGTGACACACTGAAAAACAACTCATAAAACTACAGGGGTTGGCTTGATTTGTTTTCCCCCACGGATTCGGAATGAAGAAAATATTACTTATGCAAAGGTATACAACAGGAAAAAATATTAAAGTTTAGACCAATGTAACCCATCACTCTCTCCCTTTCAGTGGCCAGTAACAACTTCTACTGAAAATTCAAAACATAAAGCTTTACAAATTAGGTCCTGCAAGTTTTTTTCCGTTGCTATGCCCTAAACCAGAAATGATTAGTTCCTCTGCTAAGTTACACCTAAAATTCTTACGTTGAAAGTCTGAAGTGCTTTTTAAAATATCCCAAGGTTGGCTTTAGACTTTTTGAATCAGTGTAATCTGAAGAAGGCATTTCTGAAAGAAATATTCATTACAGTTCAGGACCCACAACTGACTAGTGTAGGTTTTTATTTCCTTAAATTTAATAGAGACTGCAGCTGGTGACTTGTCCAATGATTTCTCAGGGATGAATCCTCATGGAGATCAGTACATGTGGAAGTTTTCTTTTCTGAATGGTGAAGGGCCTGGTTGTTGGACAGATTCCTGTAGTCCCATTTTTGCTAATAAAATTGTATGTCCTTGTAGAAGTTCCTGTTCAAAAAGCTGCGCCATTCTCTTATTTTCTATGATCCAGTTCTATTTATTTTTTCTAGTTTATTTCAGGAGAGTTTCTTAGTTCTTCTTGGTAAAAAGTAGATGTAAGAAGGTGGCAGTAGCTCCGTAAACATAGCAAAGGCTAAGCAAACGGAAATACCCTGCTCTGCCAAAAGTAAAAATGAGAGTTAAGGAGGAGTTAATTCATCTGCAGGCCTGATTCTAATTTAAAGCAAGAACAATCAATAAACCGCTGTGGGCCACCTAGCCCACAAGTACAATAATCCAGATGTCTGAACTGTACAGCGCGTTAGTTCACGTCAAACACGCAACTCACTTGACAGTCCAAGAGGCTAAAAAGTCTGCTTAAAGAAACCTCAGCTTCTCACAGCTGACAGCTCACATGGAAATACAGTCCCGCAGAAAGAATCCCCAGAGGACATGCTAATGAGGCTAATTGGTACTTTCAAGTAGACTTGAGGATACACAAGGGAATAAATATCAGCAACAGAGAAGGAACAGAAAGGGACACAGAGTTGACTAATTCTTTGCTGACGCTAAGGTCTTCGAAAATTCCATTGGTTTGCTTTGCACGCTTATTTTTTTGTTAATTCTGCTTGGGCAAACTTCTGAGTCCTGCTCAGTTGTCTTGGACAGACATTCACACTCACTGCCCAGTAGTCAATCAGTGACAGTGCTGAGGAACTCGCAACTCCGCTATCTTTCACAGCAAAGTGAAGATTTATACTCAAATACTAATTGATTCTTTTCCTGAAGAATAAGAAAATGACATTACAGAAGTTGCCACAAAGCTTCCAAAGATTTTAAGTCTTTTGCTCAACAGTCTCATTGCTCAGCTCTTTTGAGACAGATGAGGAAGGGCCGTAATGAATCTGTTTAAAACTTATTTTAAAACTTTCAGTTAACACAGTATCTTTAGAAATATGCTTTAAAGGCTGCGTTCAATATTAAGTGCCATATTATGAAGAACTGCCTTCAAAGGAGTTGATATTACTACTATAGCAAAATTTCTACTTGCCTTTTCTGTATAGCATACATACATACAAATAATTTCTTGTACTTCCAGAACTTGCTGGATTACCACTTCATCATATGGCTGTCCTATGTTACAACAAACAGCTCTTCTACACCAAGACTACTGGAAGGAATAATGATTTGTACAACAAAAATAGTCTGAAGAACGTACTGGCACAGATGGGTCTCAGGTACCCTGTGGTTAAACAGCGTACTCTGTTAATCATGCCCTCAACACAAGTCTTCCTAACTGCAGATCATGCCAGACAAAGTATACTACGGAATCCCCTGCTGCAGAATTTCAAGCTTAACCCAAACAATGCACATGCCTGGGAAATCTTAAAAGGCTATAAAAAGCCTTTAGCCAGAAAGAAGTTTCCCACATACAAAAGGGAGCGTCTAGAAGGTGGACACTGGGACAGGCTACTTAGGAGGAACACGGAAACATTTTCCAGGCATGCAGAGAACTTAGGAAAGCCAAATCTTAGCTGGAGTTCAAACTGGTGAAGGACGTGCCAAGCAGGAAGATGGTCAGGAGAATGGACCATGGTGTATGGCTAAGGGAGATGCCTTTGTTCAGCCTGAAGATGACAAAGTTGGTGTTCGTGGGCACATGTACGTAAGGTTAAGAGTCACAAGTTGCAGCAAAACAAATTACAACTAGAAATGAGAACAACAAATAAATCACGATGACACAGATTAAGTACTGGAACAGGCTGCCCAGAGGCTGCAAATCTCTGCCCTTCCAAGTATTTAAAGCTCCACGGTACGAGGCTCTGTTGTGTCTTCCCTAATTTTGAAGTCAGCCCTGTTTTCAGATGAGAATCAACTGGATCATCTCCAGAGCTCCCTTCCAATCTAAATTATTCCAGATTTTTACATTTCAATTCCCAAAGCAAACCTTAATACAAATGCAATGTTGCAAATGGACAACTCTAATATTCAAGGAATCACAAGCATTCCATCTTTCTAAAATTGAGGGTGTTTCAAAGTCCAACAACGCACTAAATCTCTTACAGTTTTGTATTTTCAATCCAGATTATAGTTGTTTGGTATTATATCTACAGTGCCAAACAACAGATCTAGAACTTTCTACCAAAAAACGTATCTAAAGCTCTTAGTTCTTTAAAAATATTTTTACTCCAATGAGAGAACTGCCACAGACTGCTCAAAGTCAGGGATGAGGAAAACTACTGTAATTAAGCAGCTAAAATTAATGCAGATTGTAATTAATGTGCTAAAAGAATGGATGTGAAGGCAATCTATGTGAGAGAAACAAGCTGCTTGGATACAAAGGAAACTCAAAACTTGCTCAGAATAGGGAACACTCCAGGGCTGTGGTAGGTTACAGATGCAGACTGGGGGCTCTGTCTCAACCCTGCTTCACTACACAATATTAATATTTTACTTAATATATTACTGAGAAAGAGACTTAAAATACTTCTTAGATCCTGTGTTGCATACACTACCATTAATTGCTGTGATCTGTTTTTACTTCTTGCCATGAATTTATAGCTTCCATCTTATCCGCACTGCAAATCTGTTTCATACTTGTAACTGAAGTATGTCATACAGTACTTAGGAATTTCAAGCAAAATGGAGCTTATAAAGGGACCAAGGGATCATAAGCTGAACCTGAGAGAAGGTGAGAGCTCTGGAGAATAGATCAAAAGCTACTGTTTTGTCTTGCAGTTTAAAATGTATTGAAAAATATGACCCCCAATTAAATGAAATGATTTCTTAGGGGTTTTTTTACTATAATCCACCAAAAACGTTTCACATGTGGTCTATGGACTGCTTTTCCCATGAGAGGAAAAGAAATGTAACACTGCACACTATATTAAACCATCTGGCATGATTTCAGAAGTTTTAAAACATTTTGGGGTTTTTCTTGGCCCTGCGTAGTCAAGTGACGATGCCATGCCAGGCAGGGATGTGGAGCGGGTGCAGCAAATGGGCTCTTGTAGCTCACTGCAGTTGTGCTGGGGGAACAAAACCAAAAAGGGTATTAGGGTTACACCTCCACCCTGCAAGGCTTTATCACCTTGCATTCTCTGCCTCAAATGTGAGACATTGGGAGCTTCAGCCAAACCTGCGCAAGCTACACACAGCAAAGGACCTTAAGAAAGAAATCGCTCCTACAATTAAATTCCTTTCTTGAAGTAAACCATCTTCTGGTGAATAAGAGTGATCTGCAGAGCCTGAGGTTGTGCAGCTGGGGTATTTTACACATAACTGACAGAGGGCTATAAACACCTGGAAGGAAACTATACACGTGTTAAAACCACGTTGCTGCTATTCCACACATTTTTCTAAACTTCTCAGTCAGTGTTTGGTCATAAAAGATACTGGTACTCCAACTACAAACAAGTCACATTTTTCAAAGCTTTCGGATAAGCAACAAAAAATGAATGTGAAAGGCAAAACTCTAGGGGCAGATGCCCACAGATACCATGAGCCACGCTCCTCTTAATTGTTGCAAAATGATCTTGATGGGCTGATACGTGGGGCGCATTGTGGGCTACTCAAGCATACTCAACACGCATTCATAGTCTTTGAACTTGTGTGTGCTGATGTGCAGCTCAGATACACAACTGTCTGCAACAGTCCTCAACTTCCACGACTGTACAGTGATACACTATTGAAACTGAAGGGTGGGTTTGTGCTCCAAAGACCGGACCCAGATTCTGTAGGTGCAGACTTAATTCTTGCCCCTTTACAACCTGGCTACGCAACCTCAGGCAAGACATACTGACAGCTTTTCACAAGCACCCGGCTTTCCTGAGGAGCTATTAAGGAAGTAGAAATATTCACCCGTTGTCAAAAATGACAGCTGAATGCCAAAGAGCTAAAACGCAGCTCCCCTCCTTCAGCTGCTTACCTGAGACAATTGTTGCTGCTGAAATCTGCTGCTGCAGAAAGACTGTGTCTCAACTTTCACCACAATCATTTATTTTGTAGCATGTTTTTGGATATAATGCTATCCTCGCCTACCCTTCTCCTATTTTAGGTAGGTAATCGTGTATCCCCTGAAGCAGAGACATTTTTGGACAGTACCCCCTGCAGACTCTAAATAGTTTATGGTTTATTTACATGATTATTCATCCTTGGTATAATGAGCTGCAAGCTTAATGACTGCACCGTATCAGAAATAACTAAGAAATTCAGATTTGCATTTCCTTGTAAAATAATAATTTTCTGCTTTCATATTTCATTTGGAAATTTGCAAAACGCTCATTTTTCCCGTGCTTAAACACTAAATTAATTATAATTACATTCAAGACATTCTCCTATTCTAGGGAAAGTTAATTGGATTAAAGTTATTAATTCTAATAAATTAAATGTAGGAAAAGGAATTATTTCTTGTAGATTAGTTTCTAGTTCTCAACATTTTTGTGCTCTGTTTGGAATATCTTGCTAGATCTAACTTCATCACAAGTTTAGGCATACTTTTTAACAGCATGCCTTGTATCTCTGTTTACTTGGAAAAATCCATATACCATTCTCCCTTTGATATTCTTTCATTAATTATTTTTATCGACACAACCCATGATCCTTCTGTAGTATGCTGACTGGAGAGAAAAAAATTGCTAGAATAGCTATAACAACAAGAATTTGCAGTTTATGCTACAAAAACACGGCTCTATAACACCGTACACCAATGATAGTGATATACATATATTCAAAAGACATAATTACACCTAAAGCCCTGCAACAGTTGTTAGTTCAGTTAGAAGCAGCATGATATTTTTGACCTAAATTTCTTGTCCAAAATGTCTGCTCCAAAAAAGTATTATCTGACACGTCTCAGTGATAAAAGGTTGAAGGAATAAGAAGTTGTGTAAAGTTGAAAACCTAACTAGATTTTGTTTATTGTATTACAGTGAAGATCAATACTACTAGGTACTGACAAGCAAGGTCTTTTTGCACAGTATTTATTACTAACGCCTTTTTTCCTTTCCTACAGTTTCAATACAGGTTCAAGATACATAAATAATATATATACGATATATAAGTAAATAATATACATCTGAATAACTGAGAGGAAAGATCATCCACACAACTGCACAAGAATTCCCTATTAATTGTCATCAAAACCCCGCAACAGAACAAAACAAGAGCTGTTTTAGCAGTCTTTCTGGGGAAAGACTGGCTCATTTATCTTCAAAGTTTCAAATATAGACTTTTTCAAGAATCATAAATATGTACATGGCGATATACAAAGTCTTTTAACAAGTCTGAAGTAACTATGAGGACAGTAGCTGCCTCAGCAGTAAGAACTCACCACATCTCTTGGTAAAATGAACTCCTGCGGGTTTACCGTGCCCNGTCTTTTAACAAGTCTGAAGTAACGTCTCTTGGTAAAATAAACTCCTGTGGGTTTTACCATGCCATGATGCTGTTAAGTTAAACAGCAGCTCTTCAGCCTAGTGTGAGGGCAAAGCTACCGACTTTTGAAGAAAAAACTGGCCTAAAATCAAGAGAATTAACCTTAAGGACAAGAGAGAACGTTTTTTCCTCTACAGTATAGAAAACAACACAAACATCTGATCTTAGTTCTGGAACATTAAAGAAGAAAGATGACACGAAAGTGAAATTTTGGTTTGCTTCAGCATATTCTAGTAACATGAAAATTGCCACTCCACCACTTCTAAATTAGTCCTGTGTCCCCACATTTGATAATATACTATCAAGATTCTAAATTATCTTTCTCGCAAAGACCAATATGCCTTCATTCGGAATGATATATTCAAGAAAAATATACGATCACAAACTGCTGTCAAAAATCTGACTTTGGGAGGCCCAGATTTCACCTCCAGAGCATACTCAAATGTGTGGAGTCTTATTATCAGTGCCTTCAGCAAGACCATGACTGGGGACAACGGTAAGATGAAAAAAAACCCCAAACCCAACAAAACTCCAAACCAACTACAGTAGCTCCCCCTCCACCAAAAACCCCCAAACCCCACCAATTTATGCCACACACCAAACCATGCCAAATGCCAGCAAACTTCAAAATTGCAAGTAGCATGACGACTAGGTATGCTGGGAAGGAGAGAGAGAATCAAGATGCTTTTTTATTTAAGGGCATCCTTATGAGGCTCACGGCCCCTGGATTTTACTTCTAGAAGAAACAACTCCGCTTGCGTTCTCTTGCAAAAAGGATTATTGCCATAAATCATCCTGAGGGTGTATGTCTGAAGAGATACAATACATTACTAATTCTCTATTAAAAAGTCTTCTCCCATTTGCAGAAAAAAGGCCAGTTGTCTATAATGCAGGATTCCTTTAATTTCCAGTAAACTTTGCTAGGAATATTTTTTTTTTGTAAGATACAGTTAATTCATGGACAGCATTTTACCAACAAGCTTTCTTTAATTCATAAAGATGTTAAATTAATTCCTAAGACAGAATCCCATCTTTTGTTCTTAGTAAGGTCTCCTTTTTCTGGTCATCTCAGAAGATTAGTGTCAGAGAAACGATTTTTGTTCTCCTCTTTATAAAGAGGAGAAAACACTGTTTTTCATCCACGGTAATTTGCATTCAAAAAACTCTGTAGCAGAAGACAGCTCACTTGCTCATGGAAAAAGAACATCTCTGGTATTGCTTTCCACCAAATTGATTTGATTTTCTGAACATGTCATTCTTCACTCACATAATTACCTTTTGAAATAAATCAGATAAAGTGTTGTCTTTTCCTCCCAACAAATATAAAAGTTAGATAGAATGTTATAGACTTTGAAGTGGAACAATATGAACATTTGGAAATGGAAAAAAAAAAATCAATGAGTCTTTTTCAATACTTGCTTTATGAATGTCTTCTGAGTTTTTAATCATTATTTCACAAGGTAGTTACAAGATATGAAATCAATGGACTATTTTAGTTAAAAATCAAAACGTCACAAAACCCAGATGAGGTTCTAACAGATACATCCCTCCCTCCTAAAAAGAAAAATATTGCAAAACTTAATGAAAATGGTACTAGAGAATTGAGGTGGAAACATCATCCAGATTTAATAATGTTGTTACGTGTGCATATGCCAGTTAAGCTTATAAAACCTCTACAAATTTATGCCAGGTTTCAATACAAAGAGCGATGTGGAAATCCCATGCCCTTTAAATCCCACACTCCTTACGCTCCACTTACAGAGCAGAGCAACTTTTTACTTGCACTAGAATAATAAATCAAATAACTGACAGCTCTACATAGTTTTCTGTTGTGATCCAAATGAAAAAAAGGGTAATTTTTTTTTTTTAAACACATAGTATATTGCAGCTCCTGCAAGTATTCCAACAGACCTTAGAGGCAACAGCATGGAGGCTGAGGAGGTCATGTGAGGACATTAAACAGCACAACTAGAGAGGACACTTGGGCATACCGTAGCCTAAATAAAAGGAAACACTTGTTTTGAACCAAAAAAATCTTTCCAGTAAGACTGAGATCATACTTCCTTTGGATAAGAATTCCCTATCCCTTTTTTCTCCACCCAAAGCTGTTGATGCTGTTGTTGCTAGAGTTATCACCGTCCTTTTCCAAAAAATGTCTGCATCGCCATATTGACACCTATTCATACGATACACTCTTAAGAAAGACAATGAGACACGAAAGTTTCAAAAAAACCCCTCATCTTTAAGTAAAGGCCACAAAAAAAGAAGGACATCGTTCAGTGCATTAATAGAATTCATAGCTCCAGCTTGCTCTTAAAACACATGGCACAACATCCCCAAGGAGTATTCCTCCCTCACAACCTGTAATATAAAAGCCGAGATGTCTGGCAAGGCTACACGGTTAAATGGTCAAACATCCTTTGGTCAAAAATTCACTTTGAGAGGACACAGAAGAAAAACATTTGCACCTGGCAAGAAGCAGAATAAGACTCAAATTTCCACTACAAACTCAGTACACGGCGATACTAAGCAAAAGGAAATTGCAAACACAACAGCAGGGAATACCAGGATGGGAAACTGAGACCTGGCCTGTGAAATGATATTTATTTTTATATTAAAAAATACCAGTCACATGAGGGCTTTATCCAGAACAGACCACGGTGAAATCTTAGTGAACTATCCTCCCACTTTAGGCAAGTAATACTGATTACTCCATTTTCTGTGAGTTAATGCTGATTACTGCCTATTCCTTCCTCCTTTTAGCAAACCATTTTCTAAGTTTTTTGGGAATAGATGTCATTAGACTCATTGAAATCCTATTGCAGGACTATGTGCTAACTAGGATAAGAAAGCATGAGTAACATTTCTGTTTTTGCTGTGCAAAAATGCCATTAGTTTCCTACCGTATTTGAAGAGTATTTGATTTTTCAATATATTCAGCAGCTTATTAGTCATTGCCTTTGCTACTGTTCAAAACAAGTTTGTGCTATTAATTTTAATTTTTATAGCACTACAACCATGCAGCTTGATGTTAAATGCCTTTGCACTCAAAATTTCCATCCATTCAGCATCCATTAAAAGGAAACAGAGCATCAAGCAGAAGAACACTGGTTTGCTTTCTAGAAAACCATCAAATAATTCAGAACAGGAAGCAATCGCCCATTATTTAAAAGACACTGAAATTTTTCATCTGCAAAACAGACATTTACCAAGTTTTTCTTTGTTATTTTCATTTTTTAAATGAAAAGCAAGATAGAAGGCACAGCGTTCTGAAGGTAAGAGGACAAAATAAGTTCATATTTCTTACCTTTGCATTATAGGGAATATAATGCTTTGATAAGGCTTCAGGAGTGTGCATCCATGTTTTGTCTATAGAAAAGCAAAATAAAAAAAAAGCACTGAATAGGTTATTCAATGGTGGATTTAACCGTTATAGCATCTATCTGGAAAACATCAACAACCCTCCTTTTACTCAGGTAAGGATCTGTCTGAAGTAGTTATTGGAGCTGAGGGTAAACACGGTGTTATCTCATAATTTCTCAAACATTTTCACGAAAGAACCAGTTCCTTCCCTTGGGCACACTTCCCATTTTAACCGACTTGAGTTACCACAAGAAGCCCAGCTTCTCCCACCAAAGACGTTTATTGCTCTAAGCCTGTTTGCTGGTTCTGCCTCCAGTCAGTATTTTCTGCTTCCTGCTGTTGTTTAAAGCCCTGACTTCCAATGATTTTCTTTTCTATTAATTATGTGGGTTTTGTTGAATTAAGGCATTAAAGGGAAAAAAGAAATTAGTTCGGAAAAATTATCAGTGATAACTGATAGAAAAAAGCCCTAATCCTTCTACAAGAAAATAGAAGAAAGCCAGATTGTGGTAACAGCATCTGTGACTTGGAAGTTTAGATCGTCCTTAATCCCTCCTTACATATCCCAAATGAATTTGCATATTTTCCTTTAATGATTTCCACATCACAGGGCTGCACTATTGTCTGACTTTTCCTGCTGCATGTTTCATATGGCGACAGGATGAGTTCATTGCTTGTGAAATACATCTTCCCTCTTTCTTTTTAATGACCATTTAGTATGTTCTACATAATTTAAGGTGGAATTTCAAATATTAGAAAAAACTTATGAGAAGTTTGGCAGTGATTTTTACAAAGTCTTCTCATGTGAAAGCAGTTAAGAAAAAAGATGTTCCAAAACACTACCCTGCATACCAGCTGCAGGAGAATTTCTGTAACACTGAGTAGTATTTTCTACTCCACACATTCAATATTTAGTAGGATTTTTCTAAGGCGAACCTAGTCCTGCTTTAATTAGCATGAATTAAAGTCACAAATCTGTAACTTTATTAACTAATAAGAGCTTAAAGTAAAATCCTACCCTCGAATATCCACAGACAATTCCCTTGCCTTAGCTGCTGTTACAGCAATTACTAACTTTATAGTTATACATAAAAACAATAAAATCCTGTTCACTTCAAGCTGTTCAAGAGCAAAACCTGTGACATTTATTGAAACTAAGCCAATAACTAAATATTTTTTAAATATACACAAGCACGAAAACTCTTAAACAAGATATTCAGCATAGTCACCACAGTAACAGGATCAAAACAGCAAAGCTGGAGGAAATATTTTTTTTTCTTTAAGTAAATTTCATTCTAGATGACAGTAACGTTCAGCTCCATTACTGAAGGATGGTATTATCACTTCTTAATTAAGGAAGCATGATTTGCCCATTCTGCAGCACCCAGGGGTAACATGATGCACTGAAGTGGCTCTTCCTTTCAGTCGTGGTTTGTGATTGGAATACTGGAACAGAGAACCCCACCCCTGCCTCAGAATATTTCAAAGACCTGAAACCAAAGCTCTGTTTTCAATTTCAACTCCGAAATCTGCATTCACATTGCTAATGACAGTGTCTTATTTACAATCTCTTACACTTCAACGGTTTGCTAGCTTCAGCAGGTGTATTTATAAACACATAAAGATAAATCTAATAAAAATGCTGCAAAATAAAGTATTGTATCTCTTAAAATAACAACAAGAGAACCCAAACCAAACAGTCTTCTGCTGATTTCAGTGCCTAGTACCAGCATGAACAAGCAATAGGGCTACAGCTCCTAAAGCAATTTTACAGGTAGACAACTGACTACACAAGTACCATTAAAACTAACTATTCCTTGCAAATTTTTTTTCCTCCCTTCCCATCCCCAAGCTGGGCAAGTTCAAATCTGAAAAAAAAAGTTATTTAATTTGGAAGCCGAGTTTGAAATGCTTAATTAAGTAGCTGATAATCTTGCCAATATTATTATTAGGTACCAAGCTTGACTTGAAATGTTTTTGTGAAATCATCCACTTGCTTACCAACCCCAAACTGTAATCCTATAGGGATTCCAGCAAGAAATAACACTGCTGGGAAAGTGCTTCCACAACTGTTGGTAATCCCTAGTTACAGGGAAATAGTTAACTGGTTAGTCCTAGTTACTGGACTTAAGCCAGTCTCAGCAATGGTTTTAATTACTCCTTGGAATTAGTTTCATTTCACAGCAGTTGAGAAATACAAAAAATTCAGAGATTTTACATCCAATAAACCAGAACATCACGGAAAAAGAAAACAGGTATTTGTCTGAATACCTGATGTAGATGTGGCCTGTGGTCTGCATCATCCATCACTTTCAAAATTAATTTTAAATAGGTTTTCACAGCTTAGTATTTAATTATTCATTCTGAAGCAACAAACTATGAAACCCCACACTGAAAATCACAGTTCATATTATTATTTTATTAGTTACATTGCAGAAAGAGTTCTAGACACTTCATAGATACATAAAACAGCAAGTCCTAAAGAAAGGACCAAAAGCCTGGATAAAACCAAAAGTGACAACTGCACACGTTTAATACAACAGTAACAGAAAGTGAAAAGAGTCTCATGCTATCACACTGGCTGAAAACTACAGTTATTTTAGATCTTGTCTGAAGCTCCTAATCTAGGTTGCCTGAGTATTTACATTAAAGAAGTGCCCAATTGTTTTTTGGGAATTACAAGTCTGAGCCATCTGGAGCCCCTCAAAACCTAAGCAGGGTGTAGCCTGAATGAGCTATGAGAGATCCTACAAGGTAAAAGCCTAAGTATGTGGTGGTTTTGCCAACCTTCTTGGCATCGTGTGGGAGAAAAGGATCATCACTCAGAATGTAAGGGCACAGAGTAAGCCACAGTCCTGCTTGAGGAGAGTCATTGATCCTGTAGCCTCCACACCTCCTGGCATGCAAACTGCGGCACAGGATTTTGGAGAGCCCCTGTAACAGCAGCACAGCATCCCATCTAGTTTTTCAGAGAATCAGTCTTGGGTGAGAGCTTCTCAGGTTTTGCTCTTACTCTGCTAAGAGCAGGGGGAAAACTGGATAAAACTCACAATTTAGAAGACCTGGGGTTTAACAGACAGAATTGCAAGGGTGGAGGCAGAGGTTTGGGCACTTGGATGGTCAGAGGATTAACTGTGCTCAGAATTGAGACTTCACTCCTTCCTAGTTCCCCCCTTCACTCACACCGGCCCTTTACAATCTGCATTTCACATCAAATGCCTGGTCATCACACAAGCTGGGAGCACTGGCGTGAGCCACTTCAGAAGCCTCAGCGGCACTGGGAGAGCTGGGGAAGAGGAACGTGCTGACAAATCACATGCTTCATAAAGAATCTTCTTCATAAAGAATCCTGCGCTTACCGGAGGATGACACTAGGTTAGGTAACAGCACAGCCGACCATTTATCTACCAAAAAAGGAAAGTAGTAACAGCGCTAAGAAATTGTTCTGCCTTTGAGATTCATTTCTGCGCACATTACTGCCCACGGATACTATTGAATGGATTTCGTAGAGAAGCACTGATGAACGACTTTCTAAATGGCCAAACAATGCTCAACAGAGCCAGTTTAGTTAACTGCTTCCCCAAGCCCCGCTCTCATTATTAATTCATGCATGCTCAAAGTGGCTCTACTTCACTATGTTTCCAAAGCATTAATCAAAGCATATGAGACCTAGTGGCCGTTCCATTTAGTATGAAGAACAAAGACTCTGATTTTAACATTTTTTCAGTGCCATGGTGAAGATACAGTCATTTCTAGATGGTAAAAACAAAAGCCTTTATTCTTTATTAAATCAAAATCTCTTTTGACATCAATGGATGTTTTCCTTGCTAAAAGAAGAGAAGACATCTTGGAACTGTCTTTTCTTCCTCCTTTACAAAACTCGCTATGTAAAGAAAGATCTTACATGACAATCAGCTTAATAACAGTCTCCTGAAGAAGACAGCATCCCATGAGATCAGTGCTTCATCTAGGTATTAACGCCTCAGGGAACAAACACCTTATTTGCTTCCGTGTGTGTATATACATATCTGTATTTTACTTCTTCCTAAATTATCTATTTCTGTGTAAAGAAAACCTTCACAATGGGGTATACAAGATTTGTCACCTGTAAAATAATTTCCTTTACCCTGCACTGTAACGGAAACAGGCAGGTTCTCACAAACCTCACTTTTGCTAAGTCAGACAACAAGGTAGAATCTATATTCTTGACTATTAAAGGCAATGAATTAACTGATACAATCAGCCGTGAGACTTAATGCCTGTTATCAGAGTTTTCATCCGAATGCAATACCTAAGCATTATTACCAAAAGCCAATCTACCCATGTTCTTCTACTATTCAGCTACAGCATTTGTTCCAACTACCTTCTAGAGGAATGACTGAGTACAATCTGTGTGTCTAACAGCAGTAATTTATTAAAGTTATTACCAGGTTACTACAATTGAGCAATTGAAATTATGAGTCAGTTTCTTATCTAAGCACATACAGGCAAATATCCACCAATATACATAATTCAGAAATACTTACTATTTTATTACATTTTTTTTTCTCCCAACATAAAATGTTCTTTGGAGGTGTATTTATTCTTTGCCAAGACAACAGAGCTGTACTGGCCTAGACCAGAGTGAGCTTTGCAGAACGCTTCACCCTTCTGTGCTCTTCTCGCATAATAATTAGGACCTTATATTCATATCGTTTTAAAGGGTTGATTACTAAAATGGCAAAATGGTACCACAGAATACTGGGTTGGCATTGTTACAAAATGAAAAAAACGTCTGGTATTTGCATTTACTCCAGTGGTAAACCTCACTGCATACCTAAACATTTCGTAGCATCTAGTTTTAACGTATGGATGCTAGTATGTAGGTTTTGACAGGAAAGGAAAACAGGATCAAAATAATATATTAGTGCAACTAACCAGCTATCAGCAAATCTTTGCTTCTGCATTTCTAATTTGTTGATGCTAAGAATTTTTGACAAGTTCAGCTTCCTATATTAAAGGGAAAAACAAGAAAAAAATACTGAGCTATTTAGCCTGTACCGCTTAGGTCGTCTTGCCACAAGAGCAGTGTCTTTGATAAAAGCTTCTAGCTGAAGCTGAAAAAGAGATTACCGATATAGAGTAATTTAAGTGATCACTTTTTCACAGGTTTTCACTAAGAAGTATATACAGATCAAACCTCCAATTCCATCTTTCACTTTTGGAGTCAGTTCAGCCAACTAGTCCAGTATAACTATCAATAAATTTGGAAAAGTGTCAATTAAGCTTGTCAAGAATTGTTTAAATGGCAAGTTAAAGTAACACTATTATCTGTGCCACTTTGGTAGGGAAAAAAAGAAAGGAAAACAAACAGAAATGTGAGTCTCAATACAGTTAAAGTAGAATTCAGAAAGGTTAATGTAAGAGAAAAGTGTAATTGGAACTTTTTTTAAATGCCAGTAAACTGGAAAGAGAAGAAAGGAGTAGCAGCAACCATTCAGAACACCAACAATATGCAGATTTGTAGCTTCTTCTTCCTTAGACACCTAAGGTACATCTTTTCATGTACCTAAAGGATTTAAGAAAATAGTATTTTCCCAAGTGGCCTATTTTGGAAGTTCTTTGCAATTTTCTGACAGTTTTATAAGAGAAAGTCCTATAAAACAAAGCAGTCATGCAACTTGGACAGGAATTCTACGTGATACACTAGAAACAGCCTACATCAAGAATGTATTAGCTTGTAGATCTCAACAGATGTGCTTGCCAAACTGCCGTGCCAATCATTTAACACTCTGTAAATTAGGCTGAATAAATTTTAATAGGGTAGAAACCAAAAAGCTTCAGACTCCTTCAATTCTAAACTCATTTCTGAAGTCAGTATTTAGTGCTTTTGTGGCTAAGCAGTGCACATATGTCATCAAAAGGAGCTCCTCAGGTTTTGCAGAAGCAATAAATACTTTTTGTGGTAAATACCATTGTTAAGTTGCCTAGAATATTCTTTAAAGCAGGTGATAGATAAGATTATTTCTGCAATACCTTTCCAAAGATAATGCAGATAAAATACCCAACAGGAAATTATCCTCCTATTCTCATGTTAACAGAAAGAACAGAAGAATTAGGCTTCTCTGTGCAGACCCAACATGAATCCTACCGAGAAAGGTTACAAAGCGTACTCCTCATTCGTAGCTATGCCTCCTCTAAAGACCTATTGTAATCATTTCTTTCCTAAAGAGTTAGATCTGTTCCTTCAGCTTTCAGAATATAAATAAAAACACATGCATGCAAACACACACACACTGCAGGACTGGCCATTTCCTTGCCCCACCACAGAAGACAATTTTGGCCGTGCCACATTAAGGTAGTAACCCTTCAAATCTTGTGGGCATACTTGGAAGGGTACCTCCATAACCATATGAGAACAATATAATACTACAAACTACACTTAAAAAAGCATATTCGGTTATCAATCCATAAAAAGGGGCTTGGTGACTGAATATTGGTTTTCCACATAACTCTGTATTTCGAAACCCAAGGAGCAGTTTTTAGACCGCACAAAACCTCTTGGCAGAGGTGTTACAAAAATATTAAGATAATTTATCCTTTTGTCAAGTGAGCCTAACTGAACACAGAAGTATTTGGTATACAAAAAAGCACCTTTTTTTCCTCTTGAAAAAAATTCTTATTTAAAAATACCTTACAAACATGAAGCAGCACCTTTTTTGGGGTGCGGGCAGAGAAGGAGACTTAGACCTGGTTTTGTTTTTTTCCTGGAAGGTGACAAGTGCTTTTATGAAGGGGCAAAGTACAATCACAAGAATATCTGAAGAATACGAGGAACATTGTGACTGCTTTATATGCCTTTAAGTATAGGACTGTCTACTCTTTATGTTTTTTATCATTATTGTTGATGCAGAAAGTCCAGCACACAATAGCTCCTTTGTTTATGTCGCTGATGTGAAATATACTCTGACAGAATGAAAATGTTCGCTTTAGGACTATACTTATCCCCTTCACCTGCTGTCTACTCATTCAGACAAATTACAAAATAAAACATCTGTCCTCTCCGGAATGCAGCGTAAGTTTACAATAAAAGTAAAGATCATATTATAGACAGTCCATTCACATAAAAGAGCATCCTATAACCTTTGAATGCATTTTTGTAATACGTCAGACCCTGCCCATTAAATGCATCTGTCTACACTTTCATAAATGAGACTCATAAAAAGCCATTGCACAGAAATGTTATTGCTGAAACTTATGATTTATGACAAGCTATTACTTCAATATATTCCATTTAGCTTTATGAATACCATCAACATCTCATGAGCTGATAACAGGGCACCAATTACCAACCTTATGAACTGCTATCGTATGAAAAAAACTCAAAAAACATGAGAAAATCCTGATTCCTGCATACAACAGCAGCTTTGGCATTGAACTTTGTGCCACATATAAATTACGGCTGACATTTATTCTGCAACGAAGGAGGACCATTGGGATGGAATAAAGAATGAAAATACGACTGTGATTTACGCCCTTCACAACCTCACCAAAGTCCACTGGATTTCACATGTTGTAATTCAGTACTAAATTTAGCCCAAAGCAGACAAATGCACCTAAATTTTTAGCACTATTTTGAGACGCTCAAAAAGTTTACTCCCAGAAGGGTTGGATTACAGTCGTTCCATATTTAGAAATGCCTCTATTTTGGAGGAACAGTAGTTTTCTTTCACTTTTATGATGAGACAAAAGCCAATAAATACTAGTTAATTTTTGTTTACTTTTATGTACCAGTTCTTATACTAATGGCTTTGAATGGAAGGCCACGGAATCAGTAAAATGTGCCAAACTCATCTGTGAGAGGCACCTCCATTCATGAAAAAAAAAAAACCCAAACAAAATCCCCACCGTTAATGCTGTTTTGTGTATAAACAGTACACGTACACAATATCCCAAATAAATTAAGGATAAATAGGTAATTCAGGTTAGATACCAATAAACTTATGAGAAAAATTTACACTGATCAATGAATGGAAAACCAGAATATACTGTTTTTTGCGGTTTGCACAGTTGTGTAATATTTCTGCAACAGAGAGTTTTCTCCATAACACGTACAACTGGTAGTCCAACCAACCTGTACTAAAGTCAAGAGAAAGGCTATTTTACTTTGAACAGCTACTAAGTTTTTGCATATTAAAACATGCCGCTTCAGTGGGTGCTGACATCAGCTTTAAAGCAGAAATTAACTTTTCTGGTCAATATTTCATAAAGTTTCTTTCCCTGTTGTATGAGGGTCTAACTGATAAGATCAGATATTACAAGCCGGACTGCTAAAAGATTCTGTTTATTTATGATTACTTGTGGAAGTGCTTCCTGAAATGTGTTGAATTTCTTTGAACTTCACATTTTCTTGTATTTTTTGTTATCATTATTAGGATCAAAGATGAACAGCTTCATTTTATTGAATTTGAAAATTAAGCATACCAATTAAGCCTTCAAAAAATGATTATTACAGAAATAAAACTAATTATGACTAAAATAAATTTTTAAAACCCTCATCTAGGTTCGAAGTTCTAGTTTGTGCTAAATCTCAGGGACTTAAGAGAGGCAATGACTGTATCAGCTGTTTTTAAGGTCAAGTCACTCAGTACACCTTGTTAGTTGAAGTGGTCGTCTCATGCTCAAACCATGACCCTCAAAAATAAACTTATACCAAGAACTTGCTCAAGATGTGACACCTTGGGCACAAACACTGCTGCAAAATAAAGTATCGGAAATATTGAAGGGAAGTTCTGTTGCTTGAATCAGGTGATGGCACAACAGTAGAGATCTTCAGCAAATCCAAAACAGTCTAAGTCATTCTGGTCACAAGCTTAACTGGTTGAAAATTAGGAGATAAGGCACCAGCTACGACCTTCTCCATCTGCACCGTATTAAAAGGTTAGCACAAACTTGTGACAAGGAGGATCAGCGGACATTTATTCTATAAACCTGCACAATTCACGTAATCTTTGGCTATTGTGAAAGTACCAGTTACATCTATTTAAATTCCCCTCATATTTGTATATATTTGAGACTGTTGCTTATGTAGCTCCAAGACAACAGACCAATGCAAACTTTTAATTAGCACAAAACCTACCAGAACAGCTACCAGAAGACTAATCTGGATTTACAGAGAACTGCTGCTAGGGAAGTGACAGCACTCATGTAATTAACTCCTTGAAATTTCCATGCTCTTGTGAACGGAAGAAACCCACAAACAAGCCCATCAAACAGAGGCATGGAACTTGTCGTATCTCTGAGATCTGGGAGTAAATTCAGGAAATGCAATAAAGGAAGTTCAGCAATTGAACCTGTTTGAACCTGTTCTTAAATGCAGTTATTAGACACGAACATTGACACAGCTAAGCTTTTCTGACCTTCGATTGACAAGAAAAAAAGATGTAATTTTCATCTCTTCTTGACAATTGCTTAACTGAAATTTGCGTTTTTCCTAGGATACAAGAATGGAAATGTCATGTGCATTACTATGAGTAAAATAAATGGATGACATTATTAAATTCTTCTGGTTGCTCAGGTTGTGAATCATTTTAAGAATCCCCAATAATTGCATTTCATTGTGCCCGACAGCTTCTTTTATGATACGTTTTTCTGGTTGAGGTAAAGGGAACAGCACACAACACCAATGGAACAACAAAGCAAATGCCCTTGAATACACTGAAATTCCAAGAATTTAGGTGAGGTTAATAAGAACTTTCCTATGAAGAAGTGAAAACAAAGGAATGACTTCAGATCCCTCAAATGATCCCAGATAGCTGAAGATACAACTTTACAATTTGACCATAAAGGCAAGATACAGACACTGAAAAAGGCTGCAAGAATTAGTGGAAGAACATTTTAGCACTCTGCATGCCAGTCCAAACATCAAGGAAATGTCCCATAAAACACAACGTAGCAGGCAAAGTTTCAAACATTATCACAAGTCATTAGGAAAAAGGAAAAAAAGAATTATATGGTCACCGAGACAAACCAAAAATCTACAAAACCTAAGCTTCTTTCCCTGTTGGGATACATCAATCCCAAGAATATTGAAACGGTCTCTCAAATTGTTTGGAAGAGGCTAGGCAACACTATTAAACAGCTGGTAAGTCCAGATCTCGATAGAGGGGTTACAAATATCTATACACGAGTGCTTAAAGAGAGCACAGGCTATGAGTTTTAGCTTATTTCCACAGCATCCATCATCATACTGGGGCATCAAAGGATCTTTCATCCTGTTTTGGAGCCTTTGTGAGTAACTGTATCTTCCTTTTGTAATTAGTCTACATCTGGTAATATTCTGGACTAATGTAATCTCGATTCATCCGGCTTTAACAACTGTACTAGACATGCAAGGATGCAGTGGTGCTAAAATTTCATGTTGGTATAAGGTATTGCAGATTGTTTTTCTTTCTAGCTTCGATACCGATAGCAAAGTAGGAATTCTTGTTACATTAACAAAGCATTTACACTTACTCCAACTAAGTTTACACCTAGTTATTAAAGCAGAGGCTCTAGGTCAGCATTACACTTAAGGATCTTTAGAAGAAAACACAAAAACAACGACATTAGACCTACTGAATATTTCCTACATTACAAACAAACGGGCAAAATAGCAGCAAAGTTGTCAGTAAAAAAAGCTACATCTCTAATGCTCCATCTAAAACTTATGTTTAATCTTAAGCAGACCATGAAAAGAGAAAATCAGAAGAGCAACACACATTACACTCCATATTTCACGGTTTGGTATTCTATCGGAAAACATACCATTTCAGATGGCTGCAAATTCAGAATAGCTTCTTAAAGCCAACAGATACTTTGCTACATGAGATATTTCAAGTATATTAAACAGTTTTCTAAATAGCTTTTCCAAGAATAAGAATCCTATGAATATATATAATAAATACAGAAGTCACTAACTCTTTAGAAGTTCTAAAACCCTCCAAAACATCCCTTGGTGTGTGCAGGGAGAGAAAGAAAAAAGTGTGTTTATTTTACAGCTGTGTATATATATAGATACACACCTACACTCCCCTCGAAGAAAATATTATGAAATTCAACATAAGCCTTACAATCCAGAAAGCTTTCTAACTCTCAGTTCAGAATGCGTTGCTCTGTACATCTTACAGAAGGCTGCCTGCTTCTATCTAATTAATTAGGTGTGACTATTCTTCAGTACTTCCTTGTATAATTCTTGGTATTCTGAAGAATTTTAACGGGATATTTATGTTTCCCACAAAGCATAAGCTAAATTACTTACCTTTCTTCCTGCTAAAAGCACGATTCATGTTGGAAAAAATCTATCCAGTCAACAGTGCTTCTGGATCTGAGTTTTTCCCCCCGTCACTTTAACCTGCGGAACAATACACATAGAAAAACAGAAAAGTCCATTATTATATTGGAAGCTCATTATCTTCATATTAAAGACAATGCAACCGATTTTAAGAATTCTGAAATAATTCAGAGAAATAAAAGGGAGATATGCTTTGCTGAGGGAGAAATTGCAGAATTGAGAGGATTTATGCTTGAATGTCCAGTTGTGCTTAATACAGCAACACATTTTACAGCTTTCCGGGAAGCTCTTCTCACTGAGATTTCAGACGCTCAGAGCAGATGGTATTATATGGATACACGAAGACAAATGCTGCACACAAATGGGTTGAATAAACTTTAAAATGAAGGCTGGCTACAAGATTCCACAAAAACATTCAGTTCACATTTGCACTGCCCTCTTTTGTCTCAGATTATTTCAAACTATGCTTTCATCTTCATGTGGGCTTGACATTGGGCGGGAGAAATAAATAATAATAATAACAACAATAAAAATCACAATATAAAGATTCCTTTTCACCCAGGGACTCAATACTGAAAAAAAAAAAGTGCCTATTAGTGTGACTACCTCCTTGCTGCAATTATACCAGTCTGTACGGTAACTTCTGTATTTTCTTCACTTAAAAACACTGGTGCACCGTTAAAACTTAATATTTGATTCACAATATTATTTCAGAAATTTATTCTTTAGCAAAATTTTGCAGCCCCCCCCAAAAAAAATCCAACACATCCAACAGTGTTCAAAACTATCCCATTTTTTAGTATAGAGATTTTCCTTTTTCAACCACATGTAAAGATATTCCCACCATCCCTTTCCATTCTGTTCAGATCTTCCAGCCAAAAGCTGCACCAGTGCCCTTTCTCTTTCTCTGCTCTCCAAGCAGTCCAGCAAAAGGGAGGTGGAGGGAAATATTGGACAAATGGGTTTTTATGAAGAAAAATGAAAAAAAAAAAAATAATGAAAGCACTTGGTATCAGATTATCTTTGAAATCAGTTAGAACATTATCTTTGATTTGAATAAAAGCGAAAGTTAAGCCAGTCATTCAAATGTGAGCATCAAGATGACGTGACAAATTCATTTCAGATACTTCATGCAGCTCATGAACACTTTGTGGTGCTTGCCTTCTTTTTCAAATAATTAAATTCAATAGTAATTAAAGCAATTATATCCCAATTTCCATGTAAATAGTTGGCATTTGTCAGATGAAAACATGTGGGCAATTACAGCTAAAACACACCCCCGTCTTATTTTCAAATAATCACGGATGTGGTAGGACTTCTTTTCCATAGAACCCTGCGAGCAAGAAGGAATAATCCTTGGTTACCTGAACACAGCGTAGCAGCCTAGATGTGCAACCAATCGACATGTACTCTTTGAAGTACATGTACCAGATAATTTTTGGTTTACAGATTTTTACTAAGTATTTGAGAAGCGACAAAGTCAAGAAACAATGCATTTGGTACACTGCACTGTAGTTCTTAATAGCAAAACTGCAGCAGCCTTATTACATGTGCCCACGGCCATTCCTGCTGGCCACCTTCACTGCCATCAGTGCTACACCGAAAGCCATGGATACACAGAGGTCAGGGAAGCCAGCAAACACCTGTAAGGGCTCTGAAGTCCTACAGAAGACTTCAGCAGCACCAGTGGAACAGGCAATGGCGTTACTGGGGTGATTCCAATAAGAGGAAGTAAATTTTGGTGAAACTCCTTGAGGGATTTCCACCAAAAGCTGCCAACATTTGAGTAGTTCTCCTCACACAGGATACACAGAGTAGGACTTTCAATGGTGCAAACGATGACAATCAATTCAGTTTAGACGAGGGAAGCAGCAGTGAAGAACATCAGAACATCAGCTTTTCTAACGACTGACAAGCGTATTTAGCCTGGAGGTTTGCTTTCATGGGGAACACAGGCAGCCTATTCTATACGTTTAGGATATATAAACAATGGCAGAGCTTTGTTCAGGATGTTCACCTTCTTTATGAACCATTACAGTGAGGGAAGAAAGCAGTTTTGAATAAAAAGAGTATGCTTTCCCCTCTCAGATACCTCTGGCAGTAGTCTTGCACAGCACTTCAGTTCTCCTCCATGATGGGATCATAGTATGTCCTTTTTTAGAACCCTTTTTTAACTGTGTGTTTCTGTCTGCGTCCAAGTAACATATTTGGGATGGCTTACTGAGTCAGGGATGCCCTAAATAGAGACTACGCACACACATCATGAGGCTGCGACAGATCACTATTCAAGTATTTTGTTTAAAATACACCATAACTATGCGTGTTTTCCTCATGGACAAAGATACATTACCATTAATCTACACGAATAAAAGCCACTAATAATTGTCTGCTGCCCTAAACCACTGGTTTAGAGAGGGTAAAGCAACTGCAACAAACAGAGGCATCAGGGAATAGAAATGTGGCCCAAACCATTTCATTACTCATCACTTAGGAAGACACGCCTCGGTCAAGAATGTTTCTCCACCTTACTGCTTGGAGTCTGCTCCAGCTTTTTCCAGAAACCAAACCCTAGTAGGAAATGCAAACCTGCAAGTGATTTCACAAAATGGTTACCTGAGCAAAGAAGAGGAGTTCTGACAGGTATAAACTAGGGAAATTTTGAGTTACAGATGATTTCTTTTGGGGCAGAAAGAAAAGAGAGACTGAAAGAGAGAGAAAAGGCTTAGGAAATAAGTTTATTAAAATAATAATAACAAAAGTATAAATAATAGCCAAGCATCCTGGGCAGGGGGAAGACACAACATGCTCAGTTTGATCAGCGACACAGGCACGCGGCATGGGAAGCTGAATATTTAAGCTGCCAACTCAAACTTTAAACAGCAGCTGGGGAAAGCAAACACCTTCATCTCCCTTTGTCCTCACTGTCATTAACCCCTTACTTCAAGCTGAGGTGCTTCCCGCAGTGAGGAGGAACCTGCAAGATGGCAAGGGGGTGCCATGAAACCAGCAGACCAGGCATCTGGACTGGTGAGGGCAAGGGTGGTAAGATCTGAAGCCGCAATCATCTCCTCCATAATTACTTTCTAACACTAACGATAATCTTTGTTGCTGTCTTCTGTGCTTTATGCAGCCAAGGAAGCGGAATGAAGGAAACGGAGTGGCATTCTTCCAGCACAAGCAACTGCAGTCCTCCCTGGCTGCTGACACAACACTGAAGCTTCCACACAGACATCTTTAAATGCCTGTGGGCTCCTTCAGAAATGTTGTGTTTTGATATGCTTTCTAAATTTAGAGCTGTCTCAGGCAAGCCAAGAGAGGAGGTACTTAGGAAGGGGATAAACAAACCACCAGTGTAATTGGTCTGAAATGTCTCATTTCCTCTTTAAAACCGGGCATTCCTCAGGATTTATTTGGAGTTACGCTCCTACAGCCAGTCCCTTTGAACAGCACGGGCTCTAACAATTACCTTGGCTGAACCTTTTTTATTCCATAAATTCTTCCAACAAAACCTCCCTAAAACCTTCAACTTGTACCCATCTACTCCCTTTAATTAAAAGTCCAATCTATCCCTTCCCTCTCAAACACACAGTTTCTGTACAATGCCAAATCCTTCTTCAGAATACCTGGAGACTGAGACTCTTTCCCCTCGCAGACCTCAGCCTTTCAAGCAGGCTGGATAACATTACTTAAAAAGAATGGAGCACAAAATGTCTTCAATCCTGTTTTCAAAAGGACCACAGCACACAGGAATGTGTGATTCATCGACTCGCAATGAAACTTAGGCTTATAAAGTTACTTCTGAAGGTAAGATGAGAAACTTCGGAATATGGCAACAGCTTTAAAGTTCTTTTTCTGAGTTAGAACAACACCCCACAAAAATATTGTCCTGGTATGATGTGATATAACGAAGGAAAAAAAATAGAAGACTAGATTAAGTGACACAGAAAAACATATCAACATACCATCATCTCATGATGCACTCCTCTTCTTTTTGTATGACAAGTAAGTGAAACACTAACTTGCCACAACCCTTTCTCCTCTAAAACTGTGAAATCACAAGAAAAAGATGTTGACAGGTCATTAACAAAATTCAGCACAAACCCAAACCTGCAGTCGCATGCAGCCCTTCTTAATGTTGGGAAGCAAGAGTTCCATTCACAGTTGTCCCCTTTACACTTAAGGAGTGATAGTAGAATAGTCAATAGGAATAACAACCAGAGCAGCATTTTAAAAGAATTTAGTGCTGTAAAAGCTTGCAGGAAAAATACCTCTTCAATATAGCCCTAAATAGCACAGTTCTACAGGCTTCACCAAAACGGAACAACTTTCTGCCCGCTGAAGTTCTTAGCCTGTGCTTGGGCTTTATAATTGCACAGAAGCACAAATAAAGGAGAACACTCAGTCACTGGAAAGCTTCACTTTTAAAGTTTTGAACATCTCCACGATTTCAAAAACATTCATTAGCCAGAATCAAGTGGTGGGAAAACTGGTCAAGAACAGATCTTCTATCTAATGCTCTCATCTGCCCACTACCAAAGTACACCTTGCTGTTAAGAAGGCAGCAGTGGTCTGGTGAACACCAAAACAGCTGGAAACCACATTCCTAAAATATAGCTCACCTTCCAACATGCTCACTCTCCTTCTGTGAAAGGGATGGGCTGGTACACCCTCACCTGAAGGCTAAAAACATTCCTCCAACCTGACAGCTATCACAGCCCCTGCTCTCCCCAAGCTCCTGAAGCCAGCTGGAAGGTACAGAAGAATCACACATGCACTACATTTTTTTCCTCTCTCAAGCAGTATAAGCCTAGTACCATTGTGACAAGCAATTTTCCCCCACAGCACGAAGTCTTTCAGACCACAGGTAAAGCACTGCTCGCACAGTACGTGTCCCAAAGCTAGAGGAGTATTCACAGAACCTCTGAGGACAAGCAGACAGTTGTGTTTTGCTAGAAATATCAACATCAAACAGAGGCCAGGAACCAGAAAATCTGTATGAAACTTGTGCATTTCACATCAGTTTCCAAAAAGTTCAAGGAAGTTGCTTTTTGCTCTCCCACTAACTAAAAATAGCAAGAAAAAGCAAATACAGGTAAGAGTTATCTGACAGCAAAAACAACTCCTTACCCAAGGTTACTACTAACTTTTGTTTTACAGCAAGGAGAAATAGCAACATCGGGAAGTATAACAAGAATAAATTTCACTATTAAAGTAGAACTGGGAAGAAAACGTTTATAAGTGCTGCAAGCACCAATAAACCCTCAGACAAGTTTCTAATGGCACAATCTTAAGAGAAAACAGAAATACAAATATCACTTGTTTTACAAAAACAGTTCTCTAGATCTAGCTTTTAAAGCATTAGAAAAGATTAATTTTAAAAATAACACATTTTTCAGCATATTATTTGCAAACAATTATTTTGTATTATGCTTATCAATTATTATGCTGATATATACTAGTGGATTACATAACATGCAGAATAAATTAAAGTTTTTACTGCACAAACAAAAGGAATAATTTTAAAAACAAGAAGATTCCCTTCTTCCCAAACTTGCTATATTTTACAAGGAGAATTGATGCTCTTGTTTTGTTCACTACAATAGGCTATAACCATAGAATTGTTTTAGTTTGAAGAGACCTTTAAGATCATCAAGTCCAACCATTAACCCAGCACCACCAGGTCCACCAACTGCCATGTTGCTCAGCACCACATCTCCATGGCTTTTCAAGCCCTCCAGGGATGGGGACGCCACCACTTCCCTAGGGAGCCTGGTCCAGGCCTTGACAACCCTTTTGGGGAAGAAATTTTTCCTAATGTCCAACCTAAAACTTCCCTGGTGCAACTTGAGGCTGTTTCCTCTTGTCCTGTCAATTGTTACTTGGAAGAAGAGACTGACCTCCACCTCTCTCCAACCTCCTTCCAGGTAGTTGTAGAGAGTTACTGGATACAAGAGGAGCTTCCTTTTTCCTCAAATCCACAAGTGCCAGCGTCTAGTGAAACGTGTTGAAGGATTTCAGTCGTGTCAGCCTAATTTTTACTCAGCTGTACAAGCCTTACAGATGTCAGATGCTCAGAGCCAGTAGAAAGGCTTTATACATGTTCCTTTTGAACTCAGGCACTTTCATCTGCTTCCAAAAGACAGATGGCAAACATCTTGCTCGCATGCAGACAAGAGAGTCTGTACTTGACATCCCATTAGCCATTGGGTCATCTATATGGAATCTGAACAAGATTTTTGCCTGCCCCACTGCTTTCCGACGGATGACGGCGAGCCTGGGGAACTCTGTTAGTGTTTTCTTTTTAACAGCAAGGAGTAAGATGCAGCGATGGGGTCCAGCATGAACAGGCAAACATAGAACAGCTCTAAAAAATAAAACAGTTCTGGTAGAAGAGATACTGAACTGTTGAGATTTTTGACACACAGCATGAATAATTCTCCAAAATTTTACATGCAGTCTTTGCTTGAACGGATATATACAGTTAAATGTCCTGACACTGAAAATGCTTACTTCTGTGTTAGCATCATGCTTTCTTCTCTGGAAGAGTTGATTGCTCCATACACAACCTAAGGAAGCTATTTATTTAGTTACCGGCAGATTTATTTTCAAACCCTCAGCTGCATTTTATTTGGGGAGGTGGAGATGTATTTGAAATCTTTGGGTTTGCAAACAATAGCAGATTCTTGGTAAACCTTCTGCAATTTTTAATTATTATTTCTTGTATTCACTGCACTTTTGCAATCACACCATAAAAGTGCCTCTGACAGAACAGAGAGAAAGGCTCATCAGGTATCCTAAAGGTAATCTCCAAACAAAGCACAACAATGTTAGAAATATCTTCACTCAGTTCCACTTACAACTAAAAGCTCTTCATACTTAGCAGATCTGTGGTAGAGGTAGAGAAGTTTACCAAAAGGCACCATTCTACTACTCTAATAAAGTATATTTGGCCAAACTTTGAAAGTCCATTAGACATATCATTGTGCACACATGCTCCATGGGTCCCGTAAGACCACTCTACGCGCTTCCTTCATCAGGGTACGTTAAACTCAACTGAAGTTCAAAAGCCGATTACTGATGTTCAGAAGATGATTAAGAGGAAGTGGAAAACCCAGATGTCTGTTTAGACATCTCCCCACACACACTGCTGTATTATCTTCACTCCTGTACAAACCTCACACTAGATGCTAGATGTTTTCTCTGCTGAAGTCCTCACCAGGAGCTTGACAGGCTTGCTCCAATTTATTATAAACACAAAATGAAGGAAATGACTCACCAGTAATAGTTTGGAGTTTAACTGCAAAAGCTTTTGAGGAGTGCTGGGATTCGGGATTTTTTTGTTGTTGTTTGGTTTGGTATTTTTTTAGCGTACAAGATCAATACAAAATTAACAGAGATTGTCCTCTTACAGAAAAGTACATGCTAAAAAGTCATAATCATGTTAAAAGGAGGGCAAAAAGGAAGAGAGCAAAAAAGATTCTGTCACTATTTAAATCTATTTATCTGCAGGAATTTAAGTCCATGCTTTTACACCTGAATGTGGAGACCCTTGTTCCATAATTCTCCCTCAAAGAAGAACCAGAGCCCTGTATAAATTCCATGCAGACAGACTGCTATGCAGAGTGCATATATACTTATCTTTTACAGTCCAATTGCCACAATCACTTCCCTCACAGTGCTAAAGGTCACATGTTGAGGAATTACTAAAAAAAATAAATCGCTGCTGTGCAAATTTCTAATAATTTATTTTTCTCATAATCAATTTATTAACATATCCCTCTGAAACAATGACATACCAAAAGTGCCATTCATTTATCAAAAGTTTTAAAACTATCATCTACTTCCCAAAGACTTTTAAAATCCACAATACTGAACACAATCCCTTACTATTAAAGTCAATAGATTTCTCATTAATGTTAATACATTCAGAATCTTTGCTTTAATTGGTTATCCTCAAGGGCAGCATTAAGTTGTATTTATACAGATGAGAGGGGCTTTATTAAGTGATTGCGACAGATTTTAGAATTGAGAAAGCTGAATATATCCATTTTGTCACTTCTACTGAATCAATCTCCTAGTATCTTGAAAAATAAATTATACTGTTTTTTAGGCTTTATCGTGTTACATCCCTTTATCTTCTCTTCCTCAGCCTTTCTGAACACATTCTGAATAATCCCGACATTTCGACAAGGACAAGTTAAAAGCACAGATATGAAACGGACAAAATAATATTTATGACAAATTAATCTCCTCTGTCTTGCAGATCGGGTATGTGTTCAAGTAGTTCATTACAGCGTATATTAAGGAGAAACATTCGGGTCGTGCACAGTATTAAGGTTACTGTGAATCTTATTTCAAGCTTTTGGTAAGCGATCCATCCTAGAGTAATTTAGTGAAAATTACTGAAATATAGACTACTACATAACAGAATTTCCAATCTAGCAAGACAAATTTCTTCAATTTTCCTGGATAGGAGTGCTCTGTACCATTTAACACAGTTGGGACCGAGGAGAATATATGTGTTTTTAAAATCACGATAGATCAACATATTTAAACTCAAATATTCATTGCATCACACACTGAATGGTACGAGGGACTGCAAAGACGGGATTCTAGACCCTGCTCCAATTAACTTCCAGTTAGTTGAAACATGCTGCAAGTCTAACATCATATTTACCGTTTGTTCAGCTTCCCAGAGAAAAAACCTCAGTAACGCATCTCCAGTATTTGGGGATGAAAGAGTGCCTTCTCCTGTCTTTTACAAGCATGCAATGCTGAACCTCAGAACCAGAGGGGAGAAATAAATACACGGCAACTTCCAAAGCACACGAAGAAACTTCAGACAACTGCTAACAGCAGGTTCGGTGACTAATCCCATTCCTGAACTACTGGATGTAAAAGGGGAGAGCGGGATGTGAAAAGTAGATACCAACACCTGTCATGTTTTCAAAGAAAGTAATTTTTAGGCTTTACTCTTGAAAATAGAGAAGAAATAAAAAATAAAACCCCAAAAACCCCTCTCCCCGGAGAGTTTCATAAGCCACCCCCTTCCCAAGGTTGCGGGAGGGGAGGGGGAAATGAAGTAAGCACTAGTAAGTCAAATGATCCTTTCTCCTATGAAATTATTATAATTCCATCTTGTAGATGCATAAATTAAGACAGAAACACAATGCACAGCCTCCCAATGGCACCGAAAGAACTGACAGCTGCAGTAAAACCCAGGATTTCCACATTTTATGTTCTTAAGGATTTCTGTAAACCAAAAATACTTTCTAGTAGTTATTCAGTATATTAAAATTGAGATATTTTCTTGACTATTATTTTACAGCGAGCTTGGACAGTTTCTCTTGAATTTACAGTAGCATAGCATTACTCCAAAATATATAACTTCTCCAACAGAAAATGTCATTCCTATTTCAGTAGCTGAAGCCCAAAGTAAGCTCACTCTCCTCACTATGCTTTTGGGATCCTTCACAGCAATAGGTATTCTGTCTTCTAAATGGTCCCAGGTGCCCATCCAAGTGTAATGAATCCTTATGATGCTGACGGCATCTCATATTCCTTGCTGTTGCTCTATGAACACACGAGAGCTCACTTGAGCAAGTTCTTTGCCAAATGCCACTCTTACTTTTCATTTAAGAAATTCATATCCAAGGACTTTCTACTCCAACTGCCTGGAACAAAACGAGGAGCGATTCACCATCATACCTTGAATTCTGTTCCATTATCTGAGGTGGGAAATAATGTTTACCATGGAGTTATTTGTTGCTATTTGCATTCAGCATCATGAAACTTCACGTTAATTGTCTTTTTATTGCTATTTCATAACACTAAGGGGATAATTTGTCTTCAAATACCTTGCTGCTGTCTTATTTAAAATGTTAGCAGTCTTAAGATCTTGCATGGCTGGTTTAAATGTATGGTACAAACACGGGTCAGCACTGTTACTTAGCTTCCTAGCAAAAAGATTCTATTTACTATTTAGGCTTTTCTTTTCTTGGTTAGAGCAAGAGGGACCAAATGCACACACAAAAACCAGGAAAACTTTCCTGTGCATCCTCCCTAGGTTGATTTGCAGAAGACACCCATTTGTGCCCTCAATTCTCATCCATGTATCACCTTCAGCTTCATCTCACAACTCATATTAAACAGAGTTAGGTTTTTTTGGTAGGTTTTTTGTTGCTGTTGTGTTTATTTTTACACATCTGCATTCTGGCACTGTGTCCATGGTCTCCAGCCCTGAACAGAATCATTCCCACGAAAGTAAATCTTTGCTCAGGGTAATGAACAACCTCACTTGTGACATTTGCATCTATTGATTTGCCTGTTTTGTGAATACTCCATTACAATATGTTGATCAAAATGATATAAATTGATAGTTCACTGCATTAGAAGTTCTGCATTTTTTCATCCCAATGTCAAAATGATTTTTTTTGGTCTTTTACCCATACAAAGAATCACCCTTTGATACCTCCTTTTACTTGTACTGTACCAGTTTCAAATTGGTACTTCTTGCAGAGTCAGAGTCAGTAACCAGACTGTACAGAGAAGTGGAAAGCTGTGAGCATACACTGCTGTCTCCCCCTTGTTGAAAAAAGTTAATTTGGAGAACTACCTTTATTCAATAGACTGCCAGCCATCAGAGAGCTATGCATCATCCTCTTTGGCAAGAGCTAACAAGCTGCATTTCTGCTGTTGAAAAGATACCTATGCAGTAGCATCAAAATCTGAGCACAAAATGTCACTGTAACGGCCAAGAACATAGCTCAACGCTTTGTGATATCCACCACGAAACTCTACGCTACATTTTGGTGCAGTCCGAGCTGTATAACAATACAATCTGGTGATATTTCTAAGCAATGTTCTCATTTTATCAATTGGGGGTATTTTTTAGGAACAACGAGACCCACAACTCTTCAAAACAAAGAAATAAAGTAATATAAACTTGCCTTTAGAGTTGTAACCAATTACTACTTCCACTCAAGGTTAAAATAATGTGTTTTATCCTGTACTTGTCTTGAAGCCGTATCTGTGCGATTTAACATGACTTAACTGAGTAACAGAAATTCACTGAACTGCAGTAAGTAATATCTCTAAGCTCAATGGTAATAGAGTTACTAGGAAGTCACCTGGCTGAGCTATCTCACCTTCCTTAATCACGTAATAAGGGCTCACTAACTTCATAGGTCAGAGTTGCATTTTATAGATAGGAGAGCAGAGACAGAGACTGATGCTCGGGAGAACACATTTCTCCCAGCATTTAGCAGTGGGAGCATTTTGAGAGAACACCTACAAGAACAATCAGAGGTGTAGAAGCAAGTTTTCATTTTGAACAACTCAATGGAGAGGAGGAATAAACCATGAGTCTTAAAACCGGCAGGTTTAGATGAACGCTACTGCTCAGAAACCTGTTGGAACGCTGGGTGAGTAACAACTCACAAGATACACTGTGCCTTCGTGATAAATAAAAACTGCGAAGCACTGAGCCGTGTCATTTATTCAAAGGTAAAAGTACTCTTCATAGATCATCGCAACACAGTCCCCAGCCCTGAGGGCTGTCACCTCACCCTGCGTTGCTGACATGACTATTGCCAAAGGCAGAGGGGCGGCCGAGCGTGCACACTTTTTTAAGAGTCTTACATATTCATGTCCCAGTGTGGCAGAGTAAACACATGATAACGGACATGCCTGAGAGTTACTTTTGGGGTCAGAAGTCTGCAAAAAGGATTAAATTCATCCAGGAAAATAAAATATTCTTCAAGAGGGATGAAGGCAGCATGTAGAAGAGGACCTGTGAGAGAATCTCTACTCACCACCACACAACCATGAAACCCAGACTGGCAGAAGTTAAAAAATGAATTTAAAATGCGGTAAGTTAATCTTCAGGTTTCTCATTTTTTGATGTTTCTTTAAAAATGCTTTCATTCTGGATGCTACAAACTTCATAGCATTAATAATTTATTTTTTTTAAAAAGCCCTAGAGTTAGTAATACAGCAGGTCTTTTCTGTTATTTCACATCATGGGAACATGACTTATTTGGCTATCCAGGTCTGATATTATTATTTCTTTACTTTTTTTTTTTAAATAGATCAAAATTTAAGTGCTCCTGTCTGTTGAAGTAGATCTTGGGTTAAATCCAGCAAGATTCAATTACATTTATTCAGAAACCTCCTTTGTTTGGATTTCTTTGTCTCCATCTTAAATTCATTAGTCACTTAAAAATTCAAAAAAGAGGTGTTTAAAATAGTATACATGTCTAGTGTGTCAAGTGGTTAAGTTTTTATTAATGGTTAAACCATCCGTCGAGTTTTTGAGCTGTCAAAGTAAAGACTTACATTAAACTCCCCAAAATGTTGATGAGGTTGTTATTTACAGTCTAATATTTAGGTGAAGCAACACATCTTTGCTTCCATAGCGTTTCAAATGTTAGTAAGCCTAGCTGGTTTTTGTACTTTCATTCCAGGAGCAAGTGAAAATGCCCCAATTACTAAAAGAGTTAATAAAAATCAGGAAATATGGTTACAGAACTGTGGAAACATCACTTCTAATACATTTGGGACCTTGAATACACTTTAGGTGGCTCCAGTCTTCCCACTCCTATGGTACAACACAGTTAAAGGGGAGGATGAAAAGGAACTGGCAAGTTATTGTGAAAAGTCGTCATCCAAATGAGGGGAAAGGCACTTTCCTGGTTTTATATTTATGTTGTTATTAACATTTTAATATTAGTTCATGTTTACCACTTAGTTATAGTACTTCTGTCTATAGAAGGCCAGAATCAAACAACCTTGCAACTTAGATTAACGTGATACATTCGTACATTTTCCAGTTCAGGAACTGAATAACAGGCAGTGACGTATAAACATAAAACCAAATATATGAACAATGAAAAATAAATACAACATGAATTAAAAAACGGTATCTTTATTCTCAACATGAACATTACATATTTCCATGCTAAATCCATAGCCACTGAGATGTGCAATGTAATTTTTTCCCTGTCTCGAGCAGTCAGAAAAATATTGCAGTTCATCTTTTCACTCTAGGAGGATATAAAAAATACAAAGCCCTTCACGCTTGTTAGGAACGTTAACTTTAGGGAGAGAGATCTAAAGTTTATAATTAATTCTTTTTCAATTTCACATATCATGTAACAGGTGTCAGAA
This sequence comes from Eurystomus gularis, assembly GCA_013400335.1. NCBI lineage: Eukaryota > Metazoa > Chordata > Aves > Coraciiformes > Coraciidae > Eurystomus > Eurystomus gularis. The sequence goes on along the minus strand of VZZY01006575.1, from coordinate 286,058 downwards.
TAAAAAAAAAAAGAAATTGCCTAATAAATAAGTATCTGCTGTGCAAAGGCACTGAGCCTGTTTACCACAGATGGATTGACTGGTTTTTAATTTAATGCTTTACCATGATTCAAAAGTATGGAAAGAACAGGCTTGCATTTCAAAACAGGATTGAGGGTTAGATAGAGGAGGGCTGTGTAACTTCTCTGTCTACGTCGTCACTACAGAGAATAAAACACACTATAGAGTTGTCTCACAAAAGCATTGGAGCTGACCTCTGATACTTTGATTCATCTGTCTACTCCTAGCAAAAAGCAAACCTCTATAAAGGCAGAATGTGAGAGCCATTATGTTCTCTTAATAAAGCCAGATGTTGTATTTTTTGTAGGTGAAGAAAGGAAGCAAGTAGTTTTGAGGAGGAATTTCAATACCAGAACATCATCAACCCAAGTAAGCATTTAGATAGCAAACAGGCAAACTAGACAGAGGGATTTTTTCCAAAAAAAGTTCAAGCAATATTTGTGGTTTGGGGGGGTACGACTGAGATGAAATCACCAAGTAGGTTCCCTGGCTGCTGACGCTTCCGAATGACAGCGCAAACCTTGCTACTGATGAACACCTTTCTTTACAGGACAGTCCTCAGTTCTTATGGTTGTTTAAATTAACAGGGATACTGCAGCTAGAATTACATGTCTCAAACATACCTTAAACTAAAAGGTAATTAAGAGTTTGACCTTGCAGTGCCTTTTGGCATAATGTGTAATGAAGCCATTTATTTTAATAATACTGCAGACAGGTTGAGATAAAAGTCTTTTAAAATGATGTAACTGCTTGGCTTTTAGAGATGCTAAAGCCTAACACTGAAGTAAAAATAAAAATAATGCAGCCTAGAAGGAGGTTAAAAAAAGGATAATTGGCTATAAAGAAGAGTTTAATTAGTAATGTGGCAGAATCTTTTGAAAGTTTGGAGATGGGGAATTTTAATGGCCCTCTAAAAGGGAGTGACTCTCTCCAAATAGCAGGACGCCTGTAATACAGGTGACTGTAGGAAGCTCAAGGTAATACCTTGAAACAGACCTGGAAGAAATTTTCTATTTTTAATCACTTGGTTGCAGCCTTGGTTGGCTCCCTGCCAGTTCCGCAGAAAAAGCAGCGATAAACCCAGGTTCTTTGGAAGGGGAAGCAGAGATCCAGCGACAGACAGACAGAAGGTATGGTGGCAGCTTGTCAGAAACAGCCAAGGAGAGAAACGGAGCTTTAAATAAGCAGAACATGGTCAACAATACCAAGCACACACGTTTTTACTGATACATCAAAATCTAAAAACAGGATCCACTTTTGAATCAAGAAAATCAACAAACACACACACAAAGTCCCAATCAGGCAAACACTGTGCAATTAAGACTAATTTCACTGCTTTTTTTGTAGGCTTGAAGATCTATAACATGAGTTTTCAAAATCCACATTGTGTACATTGCAACACCACCCTCCTATTTGAACACCATCTTAGTATATTTTACTCACACTGAGAACACCAAACAAATACACCATAACAAATACAAAAATGGTTTTAAAGGGGGGAAAAAATCATTTTAATGTATATATTGATAAACTAAGTCTCTGCCGACTTCCACACTGGCTTGTACTGTGGTACTGAACTGGAAACCACTGCATTAACGTACGTAGGAAATCTTTCACCAAGTCACAACCTTTTCTCGGGTAAAGTGACAGTCACACTTCAGTCCACAGACAGGCTGAGCCAAAATAGTCAGAAAAGGCACAAACTCCATTCATTCATCATCAATCTGCTGCCTCTATACAGTATTCTGAGACACCATCTCAGCTTGACAAAACCATTTATGTACTAACACTGAGATAAATTCTCTGCATCTTACAAAAACTGTTTTAAGTAACGGAACAAGGCACTAAACTTGCAAGAAATGTAAAACATCAGTAAACGCAGAAGTCAGAATTCCTTAGTTTGTTCTATCCACATGAAGACATTTTTATTATGCTCATTTATTTGAGCAGGCCATTAAAATATAAATCCAAACACAGAGTCTGGGCAAACCAATACTATGGCAACCTCGATGAAACAAAGCTTTCCCAATTAAAAGGCAACTCTGCACTAAGTGCAACTGTTTGAGATTTTAACTTCACATGCCTATCGAAAAGATCACAAGGGGCATTACCTGTCCCACCAGCCTCTCCTGCAGATCTCTAAAGAGTACTTAACACAAACACTGATTTATGGTATTACACTCTTGAACCTCAAGTATCTCAAATTCCACTTCAGAGTATTAGGCCAACTGCCGTTTAAATTATGTGTAAATTAGCTGAATCATGACCCTCCACTGGAAAAATCTGCCTTACAGATGATGTCCTTATGGAGTCCAGGGCTGTAAGGACAACTTATCACTGAGCCAATCAAGAATCGGAAAATGAAGTTAAAATTAACTAAAGCAGAGGCACTGAGAAAAAAAAAGGGAAAAAACCCAAACAAATCCATCGTGTTACCCAGCTGAACCAGGTCACACACACTAGAACCTCCTAGCATTTACTACTGCAGTACATGACTGCTACAGTAAAAATGAACTCTAACCCTCTGAAAAATAGCATATGGAAGTTGAAACATTTATTTTACCTTCACTGCTGTGAACTTAGAACACGTTCACTGTTTCGTAGTTTTTAGGTTCTGTCACTGGCCAATATCTGGTTTTGAAAATGTCAGTGATCAAACCTGGGCTTAAAGATTTGTGTGAGTCTATGCATTTTCCATCTCATTTCTGCTGTAACTTTGCAATGCTGTATCCTTAATTTACTCAGAAAGTGATGGACACTAAAACTACACATACCTTTAAAGGCCTATGGATTCAAGGTCCTTAAAATAAAGGACTTGGCACATAAAACCAGCTTTGTCTTTAAATTCCAGAATTCTAAATACTGCATAAGCCTGCTGCAAATCAGCAAAAGAATTCTATCTAAGCATCTTAAATAAATCTCTTTCAAGTAAGTCTACATCTATGAAATTATTCTCTTTTGGACAGGTAGCGAGTGCCACCAAGAACATTATTTCCCAATGGGTCTGGCTTTGCCCCAGCCAAGGGAAGCAGAGACCCATCAGGTAGTCTTTTTCCAGTGCAGAGATAAAAGGAGAATCCAGTATGTACATGGGAGAGATTTTGAGTTGCTGTTGTCAGAAAGAAAGAATCTGTCTCCTCCCATTTGTTCCCAGGCCACAAGATCCTTTTGCAACTAGCAAGCTTTGATTATTTTATTATTATTTCTCTCTCCACCCCAGCCCTTTATTTTTTTTTTCCATCTCAGCTCCCATCTTGCCCAAGTAGTAAGTCTAAGGAAGAAAGCTAAGGACTTGAACACCTGCTTTATTTTAGACAGAAAGTCAAGAACAACAGACTTTCATCCCAGCCATGCACCACAGGACCTGTCTGAGATGGAATTGGGAAGTAACAGCATGAAGTCATAAACACCCACTGAATCCCTGAAAACCAGCAGTAACTGAAATCATTCTTGGTCATCCTACAAGATAATGCCGTGGCAATAATTCAAAATCCAAAGAACTCTTATTCGAAACATAGCATTTGCATACCGCATGTTGGAGACATCAAGATATGCAAAGGAGGTCAGAAGGGAACTGCACAAGTGGTCTGGTTTTGAGAACAAAGTAAATCATGAGAGTACTTTGAGGAGGCTGCAATATCATAGCAATAGCCATCCTGGTGCCAGATTAAAGGTAACTTTTGGGAAAGCCAGCAGCATCAACAGACTGACTCAGCCTAATCTGACTTTAGCTCCATGCTTTCTCAGAAGTACTTCAATGAATTTGGGGATTTATCATCAAATGAAGCGATGTGCACTTGCTCTAAAGCACATCGCTGTCACTGAAATAAGCAGCCAAGAGAAAGTTTTTGTTAACCACCAGATGGCTAAAAAATGCTTTGTTTACTCTCACCTCAAAACAGTCACAATTTGCTTTATAGGTTTAGCTTACCTTCCTCTCACCGAGCTAAACAAGCTATTCAGTTTTCCAGAGGCTCTTACTTCTCTACCCATACTTAGAAACCGTCTATATCATGTTTTTGACAAGTATATCACAACCATTTCCATAAATAAGCTCTTACCCATAACATTAAGTCCCCAAATCTTGTCTTTTTTCAATAAAACAATGTAAACTCAGAGCCACTGCCTCTCCTTTATCCAGACAAGCCTCTCTCTCTAGACTAAAGAGAGGTAAGAAGACAGCAGCTTCAGTGAACCGTAGCAGTGATTTCCATTTAAGCACTGAGTTATCAGCTGTGGAGAAGGCAGGGGCATAAATAAAAGGGAGAGAAGAAAAGACAGTCTGTAATAGTCATGCCTACAGGCATTATTCTCTTAGTCAACAACAGGGTTATTGAAACATGGTTGCTGAAGACTGGGAGAGCTTTGGGTCAGCAACTTGGTCCTGCCGTACACTCAGCAAGCTGACTTCATGTCGAGGGTGCTGTTTAATAGGGGAAACGGACAGGAGCACCTCTCCAACCGCCAAAGTCTATAAACTTAGCCTCTTGGCTTTGTTACAAGCACTTTAAATGAAAGAGAACCAGAACAAAGCAAAACACCAAACTTGAATCATTCATTCCAGTCTTAAAAAAAACCCAAGCCCTCTACTCAACCAAGAAAAATTCAAATATTTGCATAATCCTTTTCTGTGAAGCAATTCATAGCAACAATTAAAACAGCTTACCCTTCTGCATTCAAATTTCTCGCCAAGGTATAGAGCAGACACTAATTCTCACGTGGAATAGATCACTCATTTGTCAATGGTTTTGAACCTTTGTTTCTGCTGCTTTACAGTTTCTCATGTACTAGAATAAAAAGAAACAATTACAAATATTAGTTGTGAACTAGTGTATTATCAAGTCATAGAAATTATTTTTGTCATTTTAAGAAACTTAGTGTGAACATCTTAGTGGAAATATATTTCACATAACGCAATAGAATTCTACTGGAAAGGTCTAAATCAGCCTGAAATGTTGGGAGCAATAGAACTGGATTTTCAAATAGGAATTCTAATTCAGATGTTTTCCCATCATTTACTTATCTACAACTGCTAAACAACTATTTAACACATATAATAGTAGCTTGACCATTTATTAATGTAATGCCACTAAATTTGAGACATGCAAGAAATGCAGCTTTAGACCAAAATCACATTCCTTTAAAGAAAAACTGATTGGTAGTCTCATAATTAAAAGAAAAAATTAGAAAATATTGCAGTCCCACAAATGCTAGGAAATGTGTCTGTAGAAATGGTACCACATCTCGTTCCAACATAAGGAAGTTCAATCCACCCTATTGCAGAATCAGGCCAAAGATTTCTGCTCTTACTCCCTTTTCTGGTTTTACCCCAGAGCAGTGTGTGACCTGGCTCCTCCTAAATAACCACTCTGGCCTTCACTCCTTAATGTTCTCCATTTCAAGACATTTATGGAAGATTTTAAATTATTCTTACCCTCTTTACTGAGAGTTTGGATAAGCCATACCAATTTAAAATTGTGGTGTTTTTGATGATTCACTCTGAGATGTCCAGCCAGCTATGCTACTTCCTTCCATCCTCTTGGATCTGTTAACTTTTATGTATTGAGATACCAAGGCCTAGAATTTTACCTAATCAAAGGAATAATTATTGCCTTGATCCAAAACATTAATAAATGACTCTACATCTCCTATACACTCTTTCACTGGTTTATCTTTTGCTGCCTCAGTGTAAAAATTCATCTTTGTGAGGAATGTTAATTCATACTATTCTTTTCCTTTATTCCTTGTTCCCCTACTTCATTCCTCTTTCCCTGACATCACGGTTTGGTTTTTTCCCCTTCACTTTAAGAAAACAAAACAAAAACAAAACTCATCATATTTCGCAGTCCTTCCCCACCTTGTATTGTTTCCTCCTTTAATTGTCACAGGTTTTTTTCATTAGCTTTTGAACTGAGTTTCACCTAAATCAATACAATTAATTGTTTTCCCTTTTCTTATGTCATTAGTCAAGGTGACAAAGTAAAACCAGGTAACACCAATGCCACTAGCACCTTATTTGACAACTCCTTCCGATTTGATTTATCATTATTTTTTTTTTAACAGTCAATTATCAAGAACCACAAAGCTCTTGCATTCAATAATTTTAAACCCATTTTTTCAATTACAAATTGGAGAAGCACCAAGTGTCAAAGGCTTTTTAGCTACAGCACAGAGCCCACCAGAAATAAATTACAGCCTAATACTTACTCCAATGCAACGAATAAATAAATTATATACAACTTGCAAGTATTCCTAAGTGATACACAACTCACAAGAATTCTGTTCCTTATCAAACAATTCTTACCACTAGATCACCCTTCTAGCTTCATAGAAATGCAAGAAGAAACAGTAATAAAACAGAACAAACTTGATATTGAGTGACTGAACTATCTTTTTTTTTATTTTTGCCATCTCTAAGACTTTACACCATCACACACACACGATATTTATGGAAGTGAAATACTGACATTTTAACAATTGTCTCAATTGAATAAGAAAGTTAAGCTCATATTAAACTTTAACCTCTGAGTGTCTCCAATGAAAGCAAGCCAGATGATCAAATGTTATAAAAACCAGACTTAGATTCTTACCTGAAGTTTATTTTAGGTAAATGCACTTTTTATTGATTTTGTTTTCCTAGTCAAGAAGCAGAATAGCATAAGAATCCAAAAGGCTTCAGGACCTTGCACCAGGTACTTTCTTATTCTATTTATGCTGCTAGGGACTGAAGCCAGACCTAACAAACAAAATTTAAGATCCCTGAATATTACAATTACAAATAATTTCATTTACCACATTGCTGACAGTCTCAGCTATCTATGTACTTCAAAATAATTATCAATGGTTCAGAAAGTTCATTAACTGAATCCTGCAATACTCAATAGGGTACGTCCTTCAGACACACTGATTTGTGCTGCTGTACGTATCACACATTCATTACTGGCTTTTCATCAACAACTTAGTCGAAAAACTCCACAACTTTCTCCCTCATTTTTCCCATAAACCTCTAGTTAAGAAACAATTTGTAAGTCCTCTAAAAAGTAAAGCTTGACAAAAAAAACCTTTAAAGAACCAAACCTGAAAAGGAATCTCATTCGCTAGTTTGCCTCTCTTTCTCTTTTTAAAATCCTACCATTTTAAAAAACTATAGCCACAAAAACGATCAGAGAAATGGAACACCTTCCCTATGAGGAGAGGCTGAGGGAGTTGGGGATGTTCAGCCTGGGGAAGAGAAGGCTCCGGGAAGATTTTATTGCAGCCTTTCAGAACTTAAAGGGAGGCCTATAAGAAAGATGAGGACAGACTTCTTAGCAGGGCCCGTTGTGAAAGGACAAGGGGTGACGGCTGTAAACTAAAAGAGGGCAGATTTAGATTAGATAAGGAAGAAATTTTTTTACACTGAGGGTGGGTGAAGCAGTGGCCCAGGTTGCCCAGAGAGGTAGTCAATGCCCCATCCCTGAAAATGTTCAAGGTCAGGTTGGCCGGGGCTCTGAGCAACCTGCTCTAGTTGCAGATGTCCCTGCACACCGCAGGGTGGTTGGACTAGATGACCTTTAAAGTTCCCTTCCAACCTGAACTATTCCGTCATTCTATGAACCAGCAGGAATGCATTCTGCCTTTCACGCTCTTCCTCTAACTTCCTAAACTAAGTCCAAGACAGACCCCACAAGTACCATCCAGTATACTAGTAGAATAGAAGCTGAGTGCTAATGTCAGAACCATTTTCTACCAGGCTGTATACTGCACAACATTACAATTTCACTGCCTTGTTATTCTGCCAAACAAAATGTGTGTCAACTTTAGTAATCATGCAATACATCATGCTTACCTATTTCACTTGTTTCTATTCTTTCTATCGTGCGTTTATAGGAATAACCAAGATAATAAATGCTGAAGGTCCTTTGTATAAAAGAGAACGTGTTCTGGAGTTACAACATACAAAGATTATTTTTTTTCCTTGGATCTAAGGTGAATCCTGTGCCATTTCATCATCATGACAGCACCGACCTCAACATGCAAATGCTATACCCTCACACTAATGCTCTACTACTTAAATCTTTCTTCCCAAAAAAATGAATGCAAAAGGTAGAGAATGGGTAATGTCATCTTTTGCAACAACATTTTTTTTGTTTTAATCCAAATCTGTACTATTTAAGAGTTTGATATTCCAGACCGAAGATAAAACCATCAACCTGTTGCACATGTAATGACTCAGTGGCTCTACTTGAGCCTGTATCGCCAAGCACCTCCAATGCCCCTTCAAAGCTCTAGATCCTCAGCCCCTCCTCTGCAGACTTGGGTTTTAAAGGCATCCGCTCTTAACATTTTCTTCTCCACTGACACGGGATCCAACCCAGAAAACAAGTCTGAAACACACTTTAAAGTGTTGTTCACACCTAGATTGACACCTCACTCATAAGATTCAAACCCTGTGTAATAAAAGAAAAAAGTTCAAACACTTTTACTTGCCTCTCCCCACTTTTCCTTGAAAATATACAGCAACAGTATTCCAACTGTACTGTTCACAGTAAAAGTGGAACAGGAGAAAAGGTCATAGGACACTCCGGGAGGCAACGCTGATTAATGCGGCGTTCACGGTTGGATCAGAAGGAGCAATGGAACAGGGAATCACTGACCCAACAGCTCTACTCTTTTTGCTTATTTGCAGTTCATCCTACAGTGCCTCAAGCTGTTGACATTGCTGCCTGCCAGCAAATTGTTATTCAGAAACTCATACACATTGCACTGTTCGTAGTAACCAATGTTTCAGGAATTACGTTTACAGAGCAGCTCTCAGTAAGAGGATTCGGGTGTGCAGCAGTAACTTCAGGCAATTCAACGGTTATATTCAAAGCACAGACATTTCAGAAATCACCCAGAAAAGTTCTGAAACTGGAATTATCAGAGAAAGACATGGACGTCCCTTTGCCGGGCTCTGTTCAGAAGCCAACAGTTTGTCTCATCGTACAGCAGCTCTACGTGGTTGGTAAAAGTGTTTGTAACATTAAGTAGCACAATCCTTCCTCATTTACACCTTCTCAGTATCATTGCAATAGAAGTATTTATAAATGCACGATATATTCACTTACCCATGTCCAAAGATTTGGCAGTCGTGCACAGGTCAGTACCATCCACATCAGGTGACACCACACGGGAAGGGAAGCACACACAAGAACTCAGCTGTTCAAATACATTCCAAATCATACAAGTCCCAGCACATAGCGTAAGTTCTTCCTAAATATTCCATTTCTACTCTACCTTCAAGAGAGGGAAGATGCCTCTCTAATTATACCTTAATAGAAGCTATGCCAATTTTAGGAGACACCAAACAGCACTTAGTCAAGGCTGTAAAAGCCGTGCAGGGTACAGTATGCTTGACATCATCCCAGAGCAAAATGTTCCAAACCATTTAAGCTTTGCTCTTTTAAAACTCTTGGATGAACAGCCACACTTCTAGTGGACACATACGGCACACGTCTAGTGCTATTACACTGATCTTGATTATATTGTCTTAAAAAAAGTAATTCCAAACCTGAAGTATGCATGAAAGTCTCCACAGTCCCCAACAGTCTCAGCTAAGCATTGTCTTCCTAAAACTCCTTTCCCTGTCTACACTCAGCCCTGTCTACTTATCTTCTCCAGTCCACAGATGTATCCCCTATTGCATGTTTACATGTTCTACGACTAGAGAAATGAGTAATACATACAGGCTGATCACAGGATGGAACAACTGCTTCATTCCTGTGTTTTACTTTATGGCTAAAAAACAAAGTATCTCTGAGCAAAGCAAGGAAAATCTCCTCTCAATTGCACAGCAGTCCCAAAAATCTGACAGCACCCTGAAGAACCAAAAGGCAAACTGAAGAAATGCCATTTAAAATCCCACTTCTCTTTTTGAAGGAACAAAATAGGCAATGAAGCCATTTTATTTTGGGGCAACACATTCCGTATTTTGTTTTTCTTCATAACATCATGAATTTGTTTTCTGCTTGTTCTATTATGACTCCCACAAAAAATCAATAATGTGGTGATGATTTACAAACTGCAGGAGTGCTGGACGAGGAATTTTCGTTAGAATGTATAAAAATCAGACAGGCCAGTGACTTAAGATACAGTTCTCCGCTTATTTCTTATCTGACCATTAAATGTCACCTAACCATGCCCCTCGATTACTGACGTATTCAGTACCAAGCTGAATGAGTAACCAAAACACTCCTGGAAAAATTACAGAGACGTGCAGGAATTTTCGGCTATTGGTAGCTTGTATTTAAATCTGGAGGGCAAATGAAGTAGGGGAAGCCAACAAATTAAAATGTGCTTTGCTGTAGAAGTACCATGTACGAATATGAATCTTGTACTACTACTCCTCATTTATTAATTTTAACCTTCTCTAAACAGTCTTATAAGAAAATGAATCGAAATACCAATCAGACAAGAACTCCATACAGCTCTATCATGAGAAGTAATATATAGCTCCTTGCCTTATAACAGACAATACCAGCCTGGGGTTCATCATCTAAGAAAGGATCATACAAGTTTTTCCTCAATCATCAGTCTTTACACACATACAAACCCCTTACTCTCATATAAAGTGGTCTGCAGATATACATACACAAGTTAGTTAAAACAGAAAGGCAAATTTAATACAATAATATAATATTTAATATAATAATATATTAGGCAATACAATTTAATGCCTATTATAAAAGACGCCACAGAAACAAGAAAAATTCCCCGACCAGCTAATGTTTATATTCTGCTAGAAAAAAGCAGGAGGAGAAATTTTATATGCCCACAATGTTGATGAAGAAATCCAAATCAAAACATTCAATTGTCAGAATATATTAAATCACATGGAGATTTTAAAAAAGCTTTTCTGATCTACACCCACATGCTAGCTCCAAAACACCTACAGGATTAAATGATTTCAAGGAGATCATGACAGTCTCATGAGATCAAAAGAACAGTGACAAATCAGCACAGTAATCCACTAAAAAACCCAAAATGCATAAGGCAACTAATTTTCCTCATGTCTTTGAGAAATGAATAGGAATCATAGGATGTTAGGGGTTGGAAGGGACCTCTGGAGATCATCAAGACCAACCCCAAGGAGTATGTGTACATGCAAGAACATACGTGTGTATGTGCATCCCTGCATGGAGCACCAATACACAGTTTCTCTGCATTTTATACTTCCACTACTGATCTTAGAAGTACTGATCCCAAGAGAGCCTCGAAAGCAGGCAAGTAATCTTTCCTTCAGCTGTTTATTCCTTCCCCCTTGAAGTTAAGAGTGGGGATGAGACAGAGAGAACAATGCAAGGCTCAGAACATCTTGTTTTGCAATCAAGGAGCACAAACTTCTTGACTTGGGATTCAGAACTCTTTCCTCTGTACACTTCATAACATAATTACAGTATCGATTCTTGCTCAACGTGACTGATGCAAGACCTCTTTGTCTTCTGTGGATCCAAGCGTGTGAGGATGCCAGGAGTCAGAGTTCCTCACTGACAGTAAAAACATCTCTGCCTTCAAGAGCAGCTTTGCCCTCTGAACCCGTTCCGCACTGCACCGAATTTATTCCCAAAGGATCCCTCTTCACTGTAAAAAAGGTTTATATCCTGTGTAGTGTGAGGTTTCTGCTTGGGAAGGATGGTTTCCTCCTATGGCTGTTATCACCTGGCAACTTCAAAGCATTGCTTGCACTACCCAGAAATACTGCCCGTGCACACCCACTGCAGAAGGAGAGGCAGATTAAATCAGCCCAGAGTGTATCACACCGGCCTTGCAGCAAAAAGCAGTCGTGCTTTGAGGGTATACTGCAAATGCATCTCTCCAACTAGGAAATTGTGTGTAAAGGTCAGAAAAAAAAAAAAATCACGTGTCACAGTAAAATCATGAGTCACATTTAAGAAGAGCTGTGAAATATTTCATGGGAAGCCCCATAAAATATCACTAACAAATAGAGATGAAAATAATACAAAAGCCCAAGCAACGTTTTAGTTGTACCGAGTCAGATTTCAGTGTTTAATCCAGACATCATTTGTTATCGCAGTAAGGAAACAAGATGGTGATTATAAACATTGTTTAAAGACAGATAGAAAGCTGGGGATGGAGCTAGAGGAGACAGGGAAGGTGGAGAACAGACACAAATTTCATTGCTGGAAGCAGTGGGGGAATCTATAGTAGATGACTGCACTAAATGGATTTTCCCCACTCCACAAAGCCTTGGTAAATATTCATTTTAAATTTCAAGATGGACAATCCTGTGCTTAGTACGTTATGTAAACAAAGCTGAGAGTTGAATGAGGAATGCCAGAAAAGTTTCCCAGTTTGCTAAGCTGACACGCAAACAGAAATACAAGGCTGCAGTTAGGTTCAACTACCTATCTCACTCCCAAAAAAAAAAATAATTCTGTGTTTCTCACACTTCACTGAAGTCCAAAGTGCAATACACAAGATTATTTTGAGATAGGCAACATAAGCTTCATCACCTGCCCCAACTTCTCTTTCTAATGGGACTTCAAAACATCTGCACATCGGAGACATGTTCAACCTCACAGCCCTCTGTAGATGTAAAAACATATTTCGTGTTTGAGACACCAAGGAGATTAAGCCTGAGTTGATCAGCAAGCAGTATCCTTTGTTCTCAGACTTACAAGTCTGATCATCTAAAATCAGCACAAATCCCGAGCACCGACTGACACCTGCTCCTCACCCCCAGAAGAACAGTCACATCACTATATTTAAACAACTGCATACACTGATTTTTCAGCTCAGGTTTTAAAAAACTAATAGTCCTATAAAAACCAACCAAAACTAGAGTTCAAGCATTTCTCTGTAAGCCTGCAGCCTGCTTGTCTCAAGCTGATTTAGGGAAGCACATACTCTGCTTTTTCTCTCTCCTGTTTGGATGGCGTTTTGATTTAAACACTGACAAATGACTCATTATGGGCCAGTTTTAAAGAAAAAAAAAGTTGTTTTTATCTGGTGATAAAAGTTTGGTTAGGCTTGTAATTTATAATAAATTCTTTAAATAAGGCCAGTTACAGATGACAGCTTGCCTAAATCCATGCAGCCCAGATCTGCAAAAAATAAAATAACTTGAGAATCACAGGCCTTGATAACACGATTTATGATGATTTAATCTTTCCACAAATGGGTACAGAAAGAAAACAGAACAGTTATGCCTGGGAAATAAAATTGCCAATACAAATATTGTAGCCTAAGTAATTTTCTAAATGGCTGTATTACCTCCCAATAATAAAACACATTTGCTCTGTATCCAGACAGAAAGTAGTCAGCAAATGCACTGAACATCAAAACATAATTTAGTTTAACTCTTCAACCCAGGGTTTATTTAGGAAAAGAACCCAAACGATGTGAAGTTTTCCAAGGAGTAAATACAATCAGATTAAGAGCTTCAAGTCATCCAATACTCCATCTCAACTAACTGCTCTCTCTGTTAACATAATGTAGAGAGCAGCCACAAACTGATGGACAGTCACATTGGGAGCAACTGCCGGTGACATCACTTTGTATCAGAAAAAGCCCTAGCTACCGAAATTATCCAAAGGATAAAATGTGTATCTTATGATACATTAGCTGCCCTAATCGCTGCTGTCAAAACTCACAAATAAAAACGTCAACAACTATTGATTCACTAACATTCAGGATTGCTGAGCAAAAATGCCTTCATTATTAAAGCTGGAGAATTTTGCACGTTGGTGCTCACCCGACCGCTAAGGATTGGCATGGTTCAGAGACCAGCCCCTGCCATCTGCACATGAATATGTATCAAGTGGTCATTCGATTAGTAAAAAAGAAGTTCCAGTGATTACAACTCCAACATATAGAGCACCATTGAAAGAAAGACTAAAGAAGTTATTTCAGCCCACGGAAATCCTGTTTCGGATACAATGACACCATATATGATACATACACTGACCCCTCCAGATATTCTGCACCACAACATTTCTTATCAAGGCTTCAAATTAAAAAAACCAAACCAAAACAACAAAATAAATTCAAGTCAGGATGGCCAGGTTGAGACACTAGCAGTTGCCAGCATGGAAGACTAACTTCAGTGAATCTGAAGGCATAAACTCCATCCAGATTCCAGGAAAAGTTGTAAACTGACCCCCACTGTCTTTCTCTAAGTCCTTCAGCCCCAGCCTGGATCTCCCTGATACTTTAGAGCATCTCAGTTAAGATTAGAAGAATTTGGAGCACGTAGGACCCTCCTGTGCTTGAAAACTTCACCTGTGAATCAAGGTACAGTGAACAGCATCTAAACCAAAAGCCTTCCTGCCCTGCATGCTATCTCCAGCACTCTTTTTCATGTGCAGAACTCAAGGTTTAAGAAAAAGCCAAACAATTCCTCATCCTCTACTATTTTATGTTATGACCATGTGATAACACAAAATTAATAGGTAAGAGAAGGAAAAAAAAAACATAACACATGGAAAAAAACCAAAAAATTGCCAGGCAACTAAGTGGAATCATGAAGAAAATAAAGCTGAAGAAAACATGGAAAAAAACCTCAAGTATCTCATAAATAAGGTGTAACTTTGAGAATTATAATAGTATTTCTCTACAGTTATCATGGCTTTTAAAGATCCTCACTGTTTCTCTGCTCTTGGCTACGCTGCATTCACTGGACGCAATATTATCATCTACCCTTGGCTGTATCTGCTTTCTCCTTAATTACAGGCATGAAGCATCCAACCAAAGCCATGACATGAACCATGCCTGCCTCTGTAGATGGAAGCAACTCAAGAAATGAGGATCATGAGCTTCACTGAAAAATCTCAGCATTATACCAAGATTCCAACAGCATCACACAAAAAAATTTATACCTACTTTAAACAAAAATTGTCTTGGTTGATGTAAGACATAGTAAGACTTTTAGAAGCATCATCCAGCCTTATCCTGGATATTTCATCCTGCTTCTCAGGAATAATCCAGGAAAGAGAAGACAATAAAAAGTGAAAAACTAGCAGTTGCACAGCACCATGCACAGAGCACTTGAGGGGCAGCATTTTTAGCATCCATGGCAACTTGCTTGGCATTATCTCCAACTGCCCTGGCCATAGAGACATTCTCTTTAAGAAAAATTCCAACTGCCATTGGACACAGGTAGTGAATAGCAGCTGATATGACAAACCATGGAATCTACTGGTTAAACTAAGAAACATTTCAGCATTTATTCATACAAGCTAAGATGGTAGAGAAGGTTATACACAGCATGCCAACTGGAATTTCAATCTTCAGGTATGTTTTAAATGTAAATAAGTAGCCTGTACCCAAGAAAAGGTGAGGGAGGCAATACAAAATCCAAGACTGATAAACTACAAACCAACAATTATCAATTAAAAGAGAATAAACAACAATTAAAATAGACCATATGTAAACTTGTGATTCGTTGCATATTTTAATCTAAAAGAGATATTGTATAGGTCCTTACACAAAGGAAAAATTTGTTTAGCAAGAAGGAAGTAAAACAATTATCTTTTTTAAAGTATTTTAGAGAGGCTTCTCAATCTTCATCAGATACAGATTTATAAAAAGCCTAATAACTTCAAGATGGTTAAATTCAATTTTCATCAGAATTTTCAAAAGCTCTCACAGATTTTTATTTGCTCAATACATTCCACTACAAAAGCTTGTTTAGCTGTAATCAGCGACCTAAAGCCAGATATACTGCAACTTTGTTTTGCAAATCACATTACATAAAGCAAGGATAAGCCTAAGTCATAGTGAAAAAGTGCATTAGATTGATAAAACACTTTTAGATAAGAAGCTCAAAAATGATCCCTGAACCAAAGCTATTAATAGGATTTAAACATCTCTGACAAACAAAAGTTTCAAGCAAAGTACATTCTAGATGCTACCTACAGGAAACACAACACTCTGGTAACACTCTTTCAACACTGTATTTGTAAAATTAAGGATCCCACGATCAACCTGAATGCAGATATTCAGCAACACGAAGACTAAATGACAGATTTCTTAGCTGCCATACATCACCACTCATCCCCAAGGTCTCACTGCTAAAGTGAGCGACTCCCCAGAGTTCCTGTGAGGAAGAGGCATCCTGTAGTATTCATGTGCATCTAGGAGGCTGTTTTCAGATTCTATGTACACTAGATAAAACCACTTCCCATCTTCAACTCCATTACAGTAACAACCTCTAGGAAATCAGCAAGCATCACAGCTGCTTTTCACATAGATATTCTCCACAGTTTTCAGCAAACCCACTCGCCCTGGTATTAAATCTGACATTCCCAGTCAGGCACAGGTAATACACTTTATCTTACTCTGGTTCCCCACATCTATCTAATATGTCCCACTAAAATAGTATTTGGCTTTGTCATAATTTGGAGGCGGTCACCCTCGCAATGGATGAACAGGGCAAGGTCCTGGCAAAGTCATTTGTCAATATAAATGCATTATCTGGCCTGTCATAGAAGCAGGAAGATACGCGGTAAATTAATTAGGAGAGAAGATGAGGTACAGCCCCTTCCTTCCACTAAAGCTCGTTTTCATCTTTTAAAACGGGTGAAAAATTTCTTTACAGAAACTCTAAACTAATCAAGAATTCTTACTGTTCACATTCTTTAGTAAATTTATCTTTCTGAAATACCACCCTGATTCTAGTGCTCATTTTTCAGTCAGTAACTGGTTTCCTCCCCTTTCCCTACTTGAAACGATTCAGAAATCACAGATTCTATTGACTGATGATGGGACGGCAATACCCACAGTAACCCACAGTTTCTGGATGAGACTGCTCCAAGGACCGTGCATTTTGTGCTCTGCAACAGACTGTCTTTGCTGGCTTTGGACAGTGTGCCGTTCCAGTTAAACACAACTGGGATGGAGTTCTGGTGATGTCATGCTTGGCAAACACTCAACTAATAAGGGAAGATACTGCTTGTAAATGGTCTTCAAACACAAATCTGTTGTGAAAAGCTCCAAATGTAGCACTGGCTGGGGCAGCCATTATATACTCAAAACCTGCATTGATATGCTATAGTCTTTGATGAAGTTTATAATATCATAACTTCAGCCCATAACATCACACGATATATATATTTTATATATATAACACCATAACTTCAGCACCTTCTTGCCAGCCTAAGATCTGAATCCCATGCCTCCTTTTCAAATGAGCTGAAAAACCCATCAGGTACTCTTTAATTTGGTAACCTTCATTTTTATTGAACATTTATACATACCAAAATGAGATAAAAGGACATGCCTTCTTACTTGCCTATTACAGGTGTGTCTGCTTCTAATGGGTTTTCAAGTTTGTAGCCATTCACTTTCCCACCAAGTACTAAAGAGGATAAATGCCTGATGGACTCATTTGGACAGTTCAATTTTGCTCTTCTGAAGACCATTGCTAGACATTCTACCACATTCTTTAAGATGTCATTGACTTCTCATGTCTAGAGGCACCTTGTAATGCTACCCCACCAAAAAAAATCTTCTAAAATTGCATTAATAAGTGTTGCACTGCAGAATTTTAGTCTTGCTACCATTTCCTGAATTAAGACACAATAGTGCATTCACTTTTCATGAAGACTAATATTTCATTATAACAAGTTTTGTCTGGACAGTCCTTACGTGTTCACAATGATCAAAAGCACAATAGCCAAGCGAGTAAAAAAAAATAACTTGAGTTTTTGAGATTCTATAAAGCATATATGTGCAAAGTAAAATACTATCAACCAGCAGGAGAGCTTCTGTGTTCAGAAATTTTAATCCCCAAGATCTAGTCCTATAAACCATACCAAGTACCATCGCTTCTGAGGCTTTCCGCAGAAGAGGGTGTGAAGGCCAGTGATGTCACTGTGATAATGCTTCCAGAAGCCTCATATAAACCCAGCTCCAAAGGGATAACAAAGGAACCAACTTCTGACCCAACACAAGCTCCCTCCATTGTCTCTGCAGGAATTTCATCTGATCCAAGTTCTGCCTTCCCTAGCTGCATTCACTTCTCTAGGAAGTAATTTAAAAAAAAAAAAAAAAGAAACACCTAATCTCTGTATTTTTCCATTTCAGATCAGAAGCAGGGGGGATGGCAAATACTCACTTCTAAAACAGCCAGGCATAAAACCATAATTTGTTCCTGTCATAGAGAGGAAAAACATGGATAGCATTTTAAAATATATTATGAAGAGATTACATATATGTGCATAGCCCAACAGTAAACAGACTGGATAGTGGCATGGACTACCAGTATACTAAAACTAGTATTTCAACAGCTAACCTTCTATTAAGGCACAATAAGCTAACCCAAGCCAGGAAAGATGTAGTCCAACTGGACAAACTTTAAGACAGACACACCCAGGAAAATCCAGGATATGAAATATTTGATAAGAGACCAGCAAAACTGGGCATCAGCACTTCACAGCAGCCAAGTCTTTGCCCAAGTACGCTTCTGAGTCTCACAGTAGATTTTGCACTTATTTTACCTACTTTACTAGCTACTGAGTTCAGTCAAAATTCCCTCAGTGGGCAAGAGGCTAATCCAGCAGAGAAAGAACTGCAAGCACTATAAGAGATGATATCAAGCCATTAACGATACCAATACTGGATGCTAAAGAAAAAGATACCCTCATTCCATCTGATTCTTTTACATATTAAAACACTAGTTGTTAAAAATCTAGAGCACAAACACACCCATGGCCAAGCCTGTTATTACCAAGACAACAACAAAGGTTTTTCATCACTTCCTACAGAACAGGAGTTCGGACTTGGGGGCACAAAGAAAACTCTCTTTGATGTATCACAGTAAGGCGGAATGAGGCACGAAAACTTCTTGCCAGCTCATATCAAAGGCTCTGCAGGTTATCAGTTTGCCTGAGTGAGAAATGCCCTGGATATCATCTGAAATCATTAAAAACCCTGGTTAATACTTTAGCTCCCTGACAGGTAGCTGGGGCGTGGGGGAAAGTTGATGGGAGCCTTCCTCTCTGGCCAAGTCTGAACCAGACTTCTAACGCACTGAAGTCTAAGAAATATTTTTCTTATTAACTAACAAAATCACTACAAACAAAACATTACATGATTAACAGATACGTGTTGATAGTCACTGCAAAGTTACCTTTACTTGAAAAGTACCTTTCATTTATATTATATCTGATCTTATATCTGTAGAATGAAATTGTCACAGCTTTACCCATTACTGGCCACATGTCAACATGGGTTTTCTAGAACCAGACCTGTAAACAGATCAGAATCTCGAGGACATCCTTGTGTATCAGATCTAGTCCACTACCACAACCAACCACACTATAGCAGCCTATTCTTTGTTAATGAAAACATCAACAGAACCATGAACAACAGATTTCTGTCAAGAAACATCAACTTTGTGATCATATGAAGACAGAGAGATGTCAGAACCGCTGCTGCAAAAATTCAACTCATATCAGGGTTAGAGGCAGTGACTCGTACTGTACTGGAAAAGCTGTAATTACAGCATAAAAAATTCTGCATGGTGAGCTTCTGAAGGCATTCTTCCTATATTATACATGAGGTTGTCTCAGCACAACTATTCTGAGTAAGATTTCTAAGATGAAGGGATTTTTAGATCGTTCCTTCCGCATATTGCCAAGGTTATCCAACCCCCTCTCCCCCCATGGCTACTACACCAACTGTGAAAGACGTATCAATAACACTTCCTAAATATCTTTTTGCCTTCTTTCTGGCTACATGCCAGTAGCACAATGTCTAACCTTGGCATCTGTTATAAATTCTATTTAAACCTTCCTTTTCTATAAGGTATTTGCTATCTAATACTTCTAGATATCAAACAACTCATACATCAAACAACTTCCACAACTATGCCACGAGCTCATTTTCCTCCCGCCTCATTTTTGCAAAAATCTCCCCGTACAAACCAGATAATCTAAGTTTTGCACTTTTCCCCAGAGCACACACACTCCATCTTTTTACAGTGTTATAATTTTGGGGGCTTCATTTGTAGCATAACTAAATGTACTGAAAAGAGCAAGCCAAATGGTATATCTTGGATATAATTCTAACATCCAAAAGCCAAGTAAGGTACAACCTTCTTTAGTTTCTATAAGCAAATCCTCTGAATTCAGAGAGGTCTAGTTCAAACATCTATGAGAGACTTCTAGATATCAACATGACTTCTAGCAACCATTTATTTCAAAAAAACAAAGTTAGTGAGCCAGTTCTGTAAGATGTTGCATGCCTCCCACAACGTTCTCCTACAGTCTCTTTCCCTGCCTCACATCAATGATTTCGCAGGGATATGGTTTAGGATTAAATAAAAATTAAACGGAATTTTTTAGACCAAGCTCTAAAGAACATAAAACCAAGATCATCTATTAACTAAATATTTTAACTAGTAAGATAAATGTTGAACAGATGTCCACTAACCAGGTAGTTGGCTCCCAAGAAATCACCAAAATATACTCAAAACCTCTTACACAGTTGATTTCAACACACATGCTGAGACAAACAGTCCATCGCTGATGTTTGGCAACTGTATAAACACCGTTACAATACCAAGCTCCCCTTGTGTATTCAATACATAGGTACACAGAGTTTCTGACTTGGACACTGATAAAAGCTTATGCTTTTTGCATGCTCCAAAGTTTCAAGTACTCAAAAAGTGTTTGGGCAAACCTATGGAAGTAAAATGCCCAAAGTCCCCTTAAGTATGAAAGAAATCCTCTTCAATCCAAGTTGTCCTTGACTTACAGATCACTAAGAGAGCATCTCCATATGCTACTTTATTCTTGTACTCTTCCCCAATCAATGATAATTTGGATCATTTGGAAGAAAATAAGTGACAAACAGGATAGCACAAAGACAAGGTATTCATCTGATTCCACACAGCCATTCTTAAAATTTCTTCTAACTGCTGCCATACATTTATTCCACAGCAGCGACAGCCTTTGTTGTCCAAGTCATCCAGAAGTCCATTGCTCCTACTTAACTGCTGTAGGATGCTCTCCTAGGACTCTGAATTTGTCCAGTGAACTTGTCCTACAACAAGCTGACAAAACACAATCTAGGGGTTTTTAAAACGACAAGTTTTATCTAGACATCTGTGATAATAAATCAGCTGAGAAAAGAAAACCCAGTGTGATTGGTCCAACAAAAGACAGGGACTTTTCCATACCTGCTGGTTCCCTGCCAATGAATCCTCCTCCAGGGCTCAGCTTGAGCCAAGTCAGCAGGTTTCCAAGTCTATGAACTAGCTTGGTCACTTCTACTCCTTACGCAGTACTTGCCATAGTCTCCAGGGACTTGCTAGCCCTCTCTACTCCTCACTGCAGCTTCTGACACTTCACATGAGCTGTGACTTTCTACAGCACTTGCCAGGCATCATGCTGTCTCTGGAAATTCCTCTCCCATAAGCAGACTCCTTTGCTCCAAGGAAAGGAGTTGCCTCCCTTCTTCCAGTTGGTACCTCCAAACCAATGGAAAGAAAACCGAAACAGACCTAACAAGGAAAACTCAGTATTATCACAGGGGTCATTCTACCTCAAGGAAGGGCAACAACCAAGAAGGCATCTGCCAGTTCTGTTGTTAAGCTAAACCATGCTAACAAACAACAACACTTCAGAACTTTTTAGATCAATGTTTTACTACAACAAAATACACACAGTGGAGAATGAAATAGACCCACTATGCAAAAAAACCCGAACAAACCAACCAAACCAAACCAAGCAAGATGTTCCATGCCCGGGACCTAGGAAGTCCAGGGCATTGCATCATTTTTCATATTGTCCTGATGTGCAGGGATCCACCCTATGTGGAAATTAGGATTTTTCTTAGCAATGTTCAATATTTGTTGCCATTTCTCTTTTTCCCACACTACTAAGAATGCTACAGCGCACTTCACTAGAGATTCATCCCAATGCGTTCGTGAAGGCACCAAAATAATGCTGAGTACAGCCTGAAGCCATAAATAATAAAAAGTTAAAATACCAGTAAGTTAAAGACCAAACCTTTCTTGTCACACAGCTTATTACGGTAAGGGAAAGGACAAAGTCAATTTGTACCTGTCACAATCCTAAGAAACGGTTCTTTTCTCAAATAGCAACATGGGAGGTTACTGAGTTTTGAACAACATGACAAAAGCAAGAAGCACAAATTAAAGAGAAGCAGCCTATTGAAGACATTGATTAAGATGGCAGAAGCTTCCACAATGTCAACAGGTGAGCTGTTAAACAAGTGTTGGCGGATCTTATATCAGGACCCTAAGACCACATTACATTTTAGCAAAAAATGCTCTAAGCAAAGGACAGTGTTCCATAGGCAGCTGCCAATAACACACCAGAGTCCAAAGCTAGGAAGCAAGAGCATTCCTAGATTTAAGGACCAAAATTACCTATTGTACTTGCCACAGGCCATTAAATTTCATCAGGAAAGATTTCCACCTCTGAGAAGCTAATGCAAAAACTTCCAGTTTCAATTTAAGCATTTCAAAGGATGGCTACAGTGTTGTTCCCAAACGGTAGTTTGTTCAAAGGATTAATCATCGTCATTGTCAAAAACATATGCCTCACCTCCAAAGTGAGTTACCCAGCATCTGGTTTAGTGATTGATTCCTGTTCTGTGCCTCTCTCCAAAACGAGCACAGGCATTACTACCTGCTGCTTTCCAATATAGCAAAGGCATTGCTCATTTCTGTTTCTAATAAGCTTTAAGTCACTAATTGCCAATCTTTTACTCATTTTTATGGACCTTTTCTACAGTCACCCAGTCTCTCAACAACTTCGTCTGCAAGCAGACATCATGGTCATGGCTGTATTTTAGAATCAAATTTCATGAAGAAAAGCAAAAAATCACCTACTCTATCATTTACATTCCACCTCATTCTCTCTACCAGTGCTACATCCTTCACCATCTCTTGCTAATATGTGAGAACAACAATGCACTCAATTTAGACTCACAGGTGTCACAGGAGGCATCCTCCTTAGAGATCCATTATTTCAGACACTGGTGACTGGCAAGGCTTTGAAACGGTAATTTAGATACACATTAATAGAACCAGACACATCAGAGTATCTCACAGTCCCTATATGAGCCTGAAGAAATTACCAGTAGGATCTGGAGAATGATTAAACAAAAGAAAGCTCCCATAAACAGTTTAAGAAGTAGCTGGCCCAGCTGACACTTCTGGAGCAGGAATAGGTATCTTCGGAATGTCAGTGCAGGCAGGGGTACCATCTGCTGCAGCTCACCTGTTACATTTAACAGCTCTTACACAAGGTTGAAACAGAAACTGTATTTTGAGAGAAACAAGCAGCACATCAACTGTAATTCCAATCCCCTGGATTCCAAGGTTGTCAAATACGCCATGATATACATGTCAAACAAAGTGGTTGCGGTACTTGCATACCAGAAAATTACCATGAAGAAAATCTGCCATTCCATTACACCATAAAAGCACTACCACTTCTCTGCTTGAAGAAAACAAGAGCAACACTTTGGAATATATACTTTACATTTGTTGTTTTTGGCAGAACACAAAGATCTTGCAACTAACCAGCGTGAAACACAAGGCCACCTAGGAGACTGCAAATAAAAATTCCCTCGCAGAAGCAGCTGCCAGGATTCATTTCACCTTGATGATACCCGAGCCTAACAAACTTCACTCAAGCAAATCACAGAAGATGCATGTATCTTTTACAGAAATGGAAACACACTGTGACTGCAACCCTTCAGGCGGCTGCTTCCTTTTAACAACAGAGGGGTATCGCTAATGCTAGAGAGGTATGAAAGCTCACCAAGCCTTCATGGCTGCAGCAGTGCTCCATCACCTCTCCTCCCACTATTCCATGACCTTTAGCAGAACAGTCTTGTAAGACATAAAAGCTATTGGGTTTGGAAGCAAGATGTTTCTCAGACTGCAAAAATCTCAGCGGAGTTATGCCCTGTAAAACCTTAGAGTTTACCAACAGAACAGCAAATGAGTCAAAATAATTGCTGATATTGGGAGCTTCTAAATAACTGCTTCACATAGAGCTGTTCTGTATTAACATCAAATAGATTTTCAGCTCCAATTTCCCCCAGGCAACTCTAATTACACAAGCACAGTCCTTTTGCCTCAACTTTTAACTTTTAAATAAATTCCAAAAGAGATGCCAAACTGGAAGTGCAGCTTTTTTCTTTTTTAAACTAACCCTGAAATTTCATGTTTCTTTTATTATGTGGGGTCTTGTGAAAGAGGGGAACTGTTTTAGGTGTGTTCTCTCAGCAGTAGCTGTATTTCCTGATACAGCAGAACAGGCTTTCCAAGAACACTGCATGCACACCGCACAAGCCCCTTTTGGACATTTAGGTCTCTAACCCAGGTCCACAAAATTTGAGTAATAAAGTACTCTTGAAAACACAATCCTGTCTTCTCTTTACAAAAACAAAAGGTAAATCCCAGTCTTTTTCCATGAAGGCTGTGCATTTCTAGCAGTGAAACAAAACAATTTTAACCATGAGAGGGAAGGCCAGAGGTTTGGGAGACTCAAGTGCCAAATTTAAGCGACGAGACCTACTGAAGTTAGAGTAGCAGTTTACTAATTACTGATAAAAGATGATCAGTAAAATAAACAGATTTTTTTTCAGGTTTCTGCTATTATTCCTGGTACTACATCAGGAGACATATCATAAGCAGCAGAAACACAGCACTAAGTGGTCTTTCTTCTAGACATGGCCAGAAACCAGACAGTATATGTCAGAATATACAAAGAGTGTAGCTACCATATTAGCATGGTTATTTGGAAGACAAGCATAATTTTGTAGCTGTTCTGATTCTTCTTTCTGCACTTGGAAAGAAAACACAATGAGATATTTATTTTTTCTCTTTCCTTACCAAGATGGTTGCAGGCATTGTGATCTGGTGATCAGGGTCAATGTTGTATAGTAGTAGTCTTCTGTAATCTGGTCTTGCAGAAGTCTGCACCTTTGCTCCCCGGGATAAATTTGTCCAGTATAACATTTAAAGGCATCCACGACTCCTTTGCTGTAGGCCAGTCCAGTAAAGCTGGCCAGGGGTCTGTCTATATCTGTACCAAGCTCTCCTTGACTTGAAGTCCATTCTACTCCCTGGTTTTCTCACCAAGCTCTCTGCCAGGCTGAACACTACATGCAGTCCTTTTATTAAGGAGTCCAGCTAATCTACAACTAGCAGCCCTTCTTTGAGGTGGTCGAAAGCATCAGGAAAAGGAAATCCTTGCGCAGTTAGCAGCTTACGTAGATTCTCTTCAAGAATCATCTTTAATTTCCAGCTCCTTTTGCAAAAATCATGCATACCTCCTCAGCCATCTAATAGATTTTCAGCCACTGTTACCACTACAGAGCTGTTTGCTGTATTAACAGATTAAAATTAGCAGGCAGGCAAACTAAATGACTTGTCATTTATATCTACCTACAACATCATTAGGTAACTGTAGAAACCACAGAACAGATGACACTGAGCTTAAAAAAATAGTATAATAACAAGCCTGTTCTTGGCATTCAAAAAAATGCCAAACCAACCAAGAACAGTCATCTTCTAGAATCAAAGAATAATGAGCTACTTCATAGGCATAAGCAAGTATACTCACAAAGATATTATCAACTGACCACAGGGTTTCCAGTGAAGGGGAAGGTAAGGTCTCCTTCAACTCCCAACAACTTATCCTTCTGAAAGGTTCTATGCAATGAAATATTTTGGCTAGTGCCAAGTATTTTGAGTTGAAGAAATCCAAAGTCTCTTTATGTTACAGACAAGTACTTTGCTCAATAAAAAGGTACTAACACACACAAAATGAAACAGTCATTTTCATAATCCTTCGCTAAATCCTTTGGCTAAGCCGCCACTTGTCAGAGTCGGTAGCCAGCATCCTTTTAATTTATAAAAAACAAGGCAGCACTGGTAAACCAAATCCCTCTAAATAATGGTATGGCAATGCTGGATGCACTATCAGTGGGAAGCTGCATGCCTTATGCCACTTCACTGCTTCATCAGGTAATAAACTGCATTAACTGCCTCATAAGAAAATGTGTATCAAGATATGAACACGTCTTTGTCCTGATACATATTTTTTAAAATATTAGATATTAAAACTTCTATTACAATAAAGATGAAAAAGTTGCGTTCATAATTGTCGTGGTAGTACATTCTTGCAAAACTACACTCCAGCTTTGGGATTAATAAATCAAATCAAGCAGCACAGGCGATAATTGGTAAACACAGGGAGTTAAAGACATACTAAAATAAACGTACTTATTGACAAGATGTTTAAAGAATACAATCTCATAAAACCTCTTTGTGCAGTCAATATGCTTTGAATAATACATTACATTGTTGTAGGGAGAACAATACTCAAAACCTAATCCTTGAAACAGAATCAAGTACAGCGCTTAAGATTATCCCAAGCAGTTTAAAGATTAGAATTTCCTGTATCCATGGAGCAGTAGGTAACATGTACGCTAATGATTGAGCCTCACTGGTTTATCTCCCAATCGAAAAAAAATTAATGGTTTTAGACTTTTTAATAATAGATATTTTATCATTTATTGGACATAAAATTTCAAGATCTCTATCTTACTTATCAAACTCCAACTCCAATTAAAAGGAGCTGTTCAAAGTTTAGATCTCTTCATAAGACAGCTCTGAAATTCAGGAGGTAAACTCAGTATTTACGTATTTTTACTTGGAAGCCTTTCCTTAAACAGTATACCAGACAATATTCTTCTTTTACCAAATCTGAACTACATATAAACTCTCCAAGGGCTAGGAGTGTTGCCTGTCAAATTAGACTAGAAGTGTCTCTTGTACCTGTTATCCTGTATCAATGTAGCTTCACTCCACTACAGATTTTCCTGTCAAATCTCACCGTCACTATTCCATGACCATTTCTTTGAAAGCAACCCAAAAATCCTCTGTCCCAGGTACCTGTCCATCTGCTCTGCAGAAAAATGAGGGGCCAGTATTTCAACAGCTTCTCAGCTGCGGTAATAAGCTGAAATATGCTTTTTTACCCTATATTCTTAACAGCGTGTGCAGCAAATAAAATAAGAATCACTCTTTAGATATTAAAACAGTTTACTATATTTCAGAACAAAACATATTTCTTTATTAACTGAGTCTTCTTTAAGGTATTTCCAAACTTAGAAACATACTATCACATCATTAGAAAAACCATACAATTACTGCATATTACGATCCACAAAAAAACCCCCCACAAAGCCCACACACATTCCGAGGAACTACAATCAGATGACTTGCTGCTTGTCAGGCATAACCTGCCAAGCTATTAGCTTGCACTTCCAAGGCTTACATTTGCTCAATGGTTGACCTGCACATGGAAGAGTCTTAGCATGAGAAATGGCTTTCAAGCTCAGCTGCCTTCTAAGTGCCATCCATCATCAGAAGAAAGAGATTATTCCCTTTACAGTCGGCTACTTTGCCAAATTCTCCTGGCTCTGTTCCATCAGTCCCACCCACACCACCCTGGGGAAAAGCAAACCCTACCTCTCTATTTCTGAAGTGCACAACAAAAAGCAATCACCATTTGATGCCATTTATGAGGAAAGTGAGGTGGAAAGACAGCTCTATCCTTTACCAGCCTCCCCTCGCTGCACCAGTCCGTAGTTCAGAGGGGGCTGACAAACAGACTGCGAACTTAAAACAGGAAAAGAGCTGAGCTGGGAATATACTGTGTTTTGCATAACAGCAGGCTGCCCTTTGGAAGCCCTTCTAAAAATACATGTACACACACACTTATCACTGATACAAAACACCACAAGGGTTATTACTTGCTGTCCCAGAACTGAGACTTACAAGACCGTCTAATAAAGCTGGTTTGCTTTCCAACAAGGCTTCCTCCCCGCAGTTTGTTTATACTCAAGAATTATAAATAAGATTCTCTTTTCAAATCAAAACATCCGCTCTTTCAGTCACAGTACAATGAATAAATTGTGGAGATTTACTTGCAACTAGAAAACAAAACCAAAATTCCTCCAAATGTGGCCTCTGTCTACCCATTGCTGCCCTGCAGACCCTGCAAAAAGATCTGGCTGGTTAAACCTTGACCCAGTGTCCTGCAAGCAGACAGAGGTCATAATGATGTTAGGAAGCTGCTACAAAACCAACCACGAACACGGGATTCTGCACCACAATCAACAGCCATTAAAACCTAGATGCATCCCAAGGGTGCTACTTCCTTCCCCTTCTTCTTCCTCTGCAAGGAAAAGGAAGAGTGAAAGAGAGAGGTCATAGGATTATCATCCAGTGTCCAAATCCACCGCAGAAAATGGGAGATGTTTGGAAGAGCATTTATTGCCTTTTCTAACTAGACATGTAAAAGGCTAAGGAGGAAGATTATGGTCAGTGCAGTCCCTTTTTTTATGCTTGTGCTCTGTGTTCAGAACAGTGCAGTCACTTTCTGAGGAGAAACAGCCAGCTGGGCTTGCTTCTTCTCACAGAGCCTTTACATTCCAACTTAATTCTTGTAGCTACCAGTATGCAAAGGGTTTCATAACGAGCTAAGGATGCCTAGACCTCTTGGGGTCCATTTCCCATTTTGCTCCAATCTGGCTGAGCGGCACACACCATTAACCTGCTTAGTGAAAACCTGGCTAGAGAAACTTGAAAAGATCCTCCATAAACTGAAGAATTTTTAAAAACAGTCTCTCACTGGAAATGTATACATCTAAAATTGTGCTCCACCTCTTAAAATATATGCCGAAACGACCTTCCACAGACATATCTATCCACAGACTACATCTTCAAATGTTTTTCTGCTTTACTGCCAAATGCAACCTTACCGTGCCAGCAGAAAGCAGCAAAGTCCCACATGTTCAAGGGATTCTGGAGACCGTGACACAGCAACGTGCTTTGAATCCTAAAGCAACCACTATAGATACAATGCACTGCACTTCACAGTCAAGGAGCCAACTACAGCAGCACTGGGGTTCTTTTTCCTAGGGAGGTGGGGACTACACTTAATTCCCCCTTCAACTCCAAAGCAAGGTGTTTTCAGCATCCAATTCTTTATTTGGAAGTCAGGCAATGGACAGAGATACTAACACAGTCCGTCAGCCTCCCCTCCTTGCAGATAAATCAGAGAGAGAACACGCCTTACTTAAATGTGTAGAGGAGCTTGAAGCACTGAAGAACTTGTACGGGGCTCCTCTAGAGAACCCTTCCCCAAATGGTGGGTGCAGACATCACCAAAAAGCTGCATTCAGGGCAAATGGGCAGCATTGGACTGTCCTTTTTCCACTGAAATCCTCTGCTGAAGATGAGATCCCAACCTCTGCCTTGTCTACAACAAGCATCACTTTTCAACCAATACTGTCCTCTCTTTTCCACCACAGAAAAGATGGTAGTACCAGGCCACTAAGTCTTTGGTTCCTCCATTCCCATTCCTTTGTCGAAAACAAGAAAGTCCAGCAGCTCCAATACAAAGTGGACCTCTTCTTGCCAGGTGCCTTCCTGACACTTCTGTGACTCCACCAGTAGTGGTCTTGTGTCTTTCCTCCTTCAACCATGGTGGCAGACCAATTGGTGTGTCACAAAGTGCTACACCACCCACCCCCCGGACAGGTGGGTATCACGTGCATCCTGTGAATTTTTACTCAAATCAGTGGGAAAATGGCTCAATCCCTCCCTAAATCCCAGACAAGTGTCTTCCTTGGAAACTGTGCAGCAATATTGGCAAATCCTAGGTAGTAAAGGGGATGAAAAAAAGCTGGAGGGATGTATGGAGCAGCAGGGTGGAAATCTCAAGTGAAATAGAGGGCATGTTGTCCTATCTGCCTGGCCATTATTGACTAGGAACCAAAGTTCAATCCCACCAGGTTTTTTTTCTACTAAGAACGGCCATTTCATTTACAGATAACTAGTTGTCTTGGAATTCATGACAAACTGCAGGATGAGAGTAACGTTAAATTATAAAGTTATCCAAAAGCAGAAAGAGTGCGTTAACTCCTGGATTTTGACACAAAACTCTATTCTCCACCCTCCCCCCAGCTCAGCAGACTCAGTCTATGTTAATTTAATTGCTTCCAAATAATTAAATACCACTCTAAGTGGGGCTAATCTATGCTGCTTCAGACTAATTACCTCCTTGGTTCCAAAGGCTTTTTTTTTTCAAAAAAAACCCACAAAAATTAAAAGTGAGAATTTATTCTTTAACAGCTTGAGTCTCCAGTTGTCTGGCAGGTCTGCTGAATGAACCCTTCTATCATGGTAATATGGCAACAGCAGAAAATTCAAGGCTCAGTCAGTCCTGCTTATCCTGTATTTGTTCTGTGTTTTGTAGGCTATGCTAATTGAGGCTGTTAGCTACTGACTTCAGTACACTGGTTAGTACAGTTATTTGTGTTTTTCCTTTGTGAAAATTAAAGTAAACATTCTTGAATCCTAAAGAAAGGGTATATAGGAACACACAAAGGGATATTTAGGTTCTAAACACAGGTGTACTAACACTCATTGTGCCAAGTCATATTGCCTGCTCCAGAGTTTGTGTACAATAAAAAAAATCATTGAGTTTATCATTTACTAAGCTAGTCAGATATTTATCACCTTGTCCTTAAGCATGTTGTAGTACACCAAGACATCCCGAAGGACGAACAGAACTCACGTGAAACTAAATCTGGTACAGAGAAGGCTCCCCTTGTGGAGAGAAAATCTGGATCTGTAGCAGGGACTGGAAAATTAATTCCTTTCTCACTCTATACAGGCTCCACTATTTTTGCTACCACCAACTAGAAAAAAAAAGAGAAAGAAAAAACCCTAAATCTGAATTTATTATACCCTTAAATAACAGGCTTTTTCCTTTCCAATTTGAACATCATAAGCATCCAGTATTCTCTGCAAATTAATACTAGAGGCAGAAGGGAAGAGGGGACACAAGCAAATCTTGCATTAATCCCCCAGGTGGGATACGAAGACAGAATTTCAGATTAATGCCACTTATACTGGTTTAGCACTAAGGAACCATAAGGTCACATCAGCAGACCCGGCTTTGTTCAATAAGCAAATAAATAAATAAACAGACCAACAATTCACAAGGCAGTTTTTCATTAGGTATTTGGCACGCCAGTGAAGCTAATGAGGGAATATAGATATAAACAACAGTTTTCTATTCATCCCCTCTCCTCTTTCCCAATAAACAAGATACTAGAAGAATGTTTGCTGTAACTAAACAAATCTAATAATTTTCACAATGCAAGTACTGAAATTTGGGAGTTTATTCTTAAGTAGAAAGGCAAAAGAAAAAAAATTACAAATAAATGAAGCTCATACAGAGTCTTTTACACAAAGGCTGACTGTCCATGTGACAAGCACAAGTAGAAAGGGCCCATTTATATTTCTCTGTCACTAACAATCACAGCTGAAATGTATCTTTAGGAGCCTGATCTGAAGTTCAGAAGACTTTCAATACACTGCTCATCCTGCAGAACTCATATTTCTAGGTTCTTTTTTCTGTCTCCTATTTTATGCAATACACCAAGTGAAGCTGATGCTAGAGAACACCAGAGTGAAGGCCGAAGACACACTGAATGCTGCCATGAAACACTACCCCTTTAAAGACAAGAATTAGCTTTATAGTAAAAAAAAAAACCCAAACCCAAGCAAACCCAAAACAATTTGCATGATTCCAGAAACTCCCGTTTACACAAGACTTCAATTAAGCTAAGAGGCCAAAGCTCACTATTTGTGGACCATCATCTGAGCATCTAGCTATTTTTGCTTCATTTCTCAGAAACATTTTAATCAAGAAACTTCAACATCAGCTATATTTTACACACACCAAGAGCATCATCTGTTACCCAGCGTAACTCCCCACTCAGACTCCAACAGCACGGCTCATGCTGTTTAATACTGCTCATGACACAGTACATCAACACGTGCCTTCCTACCTCACACTTGTATTACAAGCTTTGTATCTGAAATGCCACTATATTCTTACAACATGAACCATATAGATAAAAATCTTGAGAGAGAATGGTTAAAGGGGTTTGTAAGCAAGTCAGCTAATCAAACAAAAATATCATGGCACTTTATTCATGGCCATCTCCTGCTATGTCTTCACCAGGAAGAAGTCCATACTTACCTCACTGAGCATCTTCAGCACATAAAGTGCTTGTCAAGCTCTAAAAAAGCATCTCACCTCCCCAAACACTCACATCACTGCCTGAAATTCAAACCAGTAACCCAAATCATACAATAGATCTTAACAGCAGGGCCCTCCTCATTTCAAAATTCGTCCAACCAGGGCACTGATACTGGCTTCTTATATAAACAGGTGACAACTTTAATGGAAAGGGAACAGGCTGGACAAGCACAACAGAAGTTCAGAAGTATACGTTTTTAAGCACTGTACTTTCCTAAGAAACTGCAGAGTCAAGGAGCTAGATTTCTGCTCTCTCAAAGCACTGGCAACACATCACTCTCAACAGACATACCATCTAAAGCACTGACAACTGCATTTGTACATTCTGCGATCTAACTCAGCTGAGCATTGTCATAAAAGTAAAGCAACGGATTAAATAAGCAGCATGTGAAAGTGAGATAAGAATATCCAAGAAGAAAAGTCCCATCGAGGAATCATGAAGTAGGAATAAGAGTTACATAAGTCTGAGGACACGTACTAGTTAGAAGGATCTTAAGCCCACAGGTCTAGGACAAAGATTAGCTTCCTCTACTCCAGTTATTATGGTCTCATCTGCCCTGAAGTGACAATAGAAAGCATTCAGATGGCAGAAGAACTATGAGTGTCTGTAGACATTCTCCCCTGTAAACAGCACACCAAAACCTCACGTCATATTTCTGATCAAGCAACAAATACAAATTAACTCTATCTGCATCATGTAACCAATGTAACCGATCACCTGTAAGTGTTAATAAGCACATTTATATGATCAGACAGATATTCAGTAAACCAAAACTGGGTTATTGCTGAACACGGCCTAAGGGTTCCCTCCTCTCCACCTCCCATTTCACCTCAAAGGTACCTGTCCAAAAGCTCAGAAAGCACCATCATTGGATCAAACTCCTCAACTCACAAAAGTGACTTCCAAGATCTTCAATCCACGCTTGCGTATATTACTAGTACTTTGGACATGAGGTGTATCTAACCTGATGCCTGCTCAAACATGAACCAAGAGATGAGTTGCAGCACAGCTGATCCTTTGACTTTAAACTTCCAGAGCAAAAATTTGCCAGTACCAAGGACTAACTAACTCAAGGGTTGTACGCATGTAAGAATTTTGGTGAGGTACGGGCTCTCTGGGACACCAACCCACCACAACTCTCCCAAGAATGTAACAGGCTCTTAAGAGCTGTTATGACACTGAAATGCCTTCTTTGGGTAACAGAAACATGTCTAGCACCAGGGCTTTGCATATGTCTGTCTGAACAATCTGTCGAATTATTTGATCAAATTAATCTATTTTCCTAAATATCAGAGATAAACAAACTGAAGTTTTTGCTCTGAAGATATAAAATGTGTAGAAATTTGACAGAAAAAAAAAAAAGTTTTCAGTGGCCTGGAACAGTCCATACTGAACAAATACAGAAGCATCCAGAGACATGTGTGAAACTAAATGCTTTCCAAAGCAAAAAGTTGCTTGTTGACCCCAGAATTCTGCGGGCATGGAAAAGCTCAGCCGTCCTTGTCCTACAGGCTTACACACCTGGGCTAAGGTCCACTGCTCATTTTTCAAACCTGTCATAGAAATTTGTAGACTCTGCTACCCGAACTCGACATCCAAGAGAAGCCTTTCATCTTCTCCACCACTGTGAAAAATCAGTATTTCTGGGATCCAGCCAGTGAAGTCATGCAAAGAAATAATACTGACCATTAATCATTCGCTAATTATGCCTTGGTTTCAGGATGAATACTGCCAGAAATAGTTCATTTCTTCTTCTAATTCATATTAGACATTCATTGTTACAATTACAAAAATTTAACGCACAGTTCCAGAAGACTGTCTCTAACTGGCAAAGACTTTAAAACAAGCTCCATTTTGTCTCTGCAATTTAACCAGATCCTTCCACAATCACCACGCTACTCAGAGCTGATCCGCAAACGAGAGAAGTTCTGAATTTGAGACAAGCCATATGGTAAAAGTTAAATATTCTGGTGTTCAAATGCCCATCACAGCTTAATTCAAACTTATCCCATTCTTCCCATTTTAGAGAAGTTAGATCCAGAGACCATTCATAACTGCAGCATTTTTCCAGTGATTTTTATGGACAATAATCAGCGAACCAGTTTTCTTGACAACAGCGTGACATTTCAAAGCTGCCTTTCACCGCAGAGCTGCCTGTATTTTCAGGACAGACAGACTTGATTCTGTGTATAGATTACCGCAAGCAATCAGAAAACATTCCAAAATATTTCAGAATGAATAAGACAAGTTTCATGTAAGCATCGCTAGTGTTCCATTTCCAGGTTTGCTTATGTTTAAAGAGCTCTAAAACTTGAACATGACTGAATATAAAAAGTTAAACATTTACATTGTAGTTGACAGCGACTTCATGTTAAATTATTACGGAGCGAGGGAATAACTGATGTTCCTATCAGCAAGGGTCAGGACCGGAGATGCTACCAAATACATGTAGCTAGTTTTTTACTGGGCCATAACTAATGATCGCTGCCCTAAACTGTACTTTATGCCTCCATAATACTGGCTGACATCAACATCTATTAGTAGATGGCTGCAAAATAAACATTTATAAAGCAGACACAATACACCAGCTTAACCACCGATGCGTGTAATTGCTAATACAGAGCCATATGCTGAAATCTCATCTCTCTACATTTAACTTTTACAACCTAGGCAAATCAGACAATTGTGTTGCCCACAGTCTTCCAAAATTGCTTACTGAACAGAAAACTGGCATCAGCTGCCCGTTCAATTGTTTTTACAACCTTCTAAATAAAACAAAGGAGGTCTACTGCCCTGACTTGTGAAAGAGCTCTAATGAATGCCAATTATAAGAGCAATTAGAGGATCAAATCTAACATCAGAGGTTTCTTTATAAGATATTAGCTCAATGACTTTTTTTATAAGCTAATTACTCATGGACATTGAACAAGAACGCGATGATCCAGAAGCAATGATTTAGCAAAAATATTGGCTGTCAAATCCTATTAATATTTCCTATAAACTATTTTTTCAAAAATAACAATAAGGGCAATAACTCTAGCTTTGCAATATGAATTCTGTGACTGTCAAATCCTTCAACTGTATTAACAGTAACTACTTATGAACAAGAACCTACAGAGTATTCCAAGCAAGATAGGCTTCTGCATAGTTCTTACATGTCTAATATTTACCAATAGCTTCTATCAAAGGAAACACGTTGTTACCCAAATATAAAATAAATCTGCAGGGATTGAATAACAGGACAGAAGGAATTGCTCCCTGAGATAGTGAAGTTGCCTCTTCCTAACACAACGGAAGGTTTAAGCAATGTAAATAATCACTCAAAAGTTCTAAAAAGGCAGAATGATGATGTC
The DNA here is from genome assembly GCA_013400335.1 of Eurystomus gularis. Lineage (NCBI taxonomy): Eukaryota > Metazoa > Chordata > Aves > Coraciiformes > Coraciidae > Eurystomus > Eurystomus gularis. Next base: position 250,488 of record VZZY01006575.1, on the reverse strand, counting down.
TGCGTGATCCTAAATGGGTTTCCTTACACGTAGGCATAACGACAGTGTGATTGTGTAATGAAAGCGTTTTTCTATAGGCTACTGCCTTGTTCAGTACCCAAAATGGGTGCTGTTCACCCAACAGGCAACTTGTTCAATGGTCCATTGTAAAGCCTGGTGCATTATTTACTGCAGACTCCTCAAAGCCGAGTCTGAAGGCAGAGGATGCTCACAAGAGAAACCTCTACAGCAGCTCTCACCAGAGCACTCTGTGACCCACAAACTTCAATGTATTTCTAAACTCCATTTCAAAAACAGAATTGTCCTCATTTTACATCTAGTCACTGTGGTTATTTAACATTATCAAAGAGCTGGAGGTCCCTGTCTGAAGTCATCATCACCACCGAACATTTAGCTGCCTACTCTAGTGAAAGTTAAACTCCGCTACACTCGAACGCTCGATTCAACTGATTTGCTGTGGGTGCAGTAAACCCTGGCAGAAACTACAGAAACTCTCTGCGAAGATATGTTTCCAAGCCCTGAGGTGTTATTTCCTAAAGAGCTATAAAATGTGGCATACTTTATGCTCAAAGCAAGCTGCCCTTGATTTCAGGTATGAGAGTCAGCACCTCCTCAAATCAGAGCCAAGAGCTAAAGTCAAGTATTCCTAACATCAGCAAAAAGCTTACTAAAGACTCTTGACCAATATCAACAGGGAGGAAAAAAAAAAAACAAAACACATTCTCCAGAATAATATTTCATTGGTTAAATTCCATTTCAGTTCTCTTTCTGGAGAGGGCACTAAATTCTCAAGGACAAAGTTCTGTCTTCCCATCATATGCAAGACTAACCCTGTCTGTTCAAATCCCTTCCAGTATCTTTAGGGCTTATTCTCCAGTCTGGCTGCAAACTCCTTCCCTCTTATGCTCCATGATTATCTGGATTCCCTCCTCACTTACAGAAAATCCACACAAAGGCTCCTTGGTCATTGTAGTATCATCTCAGTTCATAGCCTCTGCTTTTTTTCTCCGAGAAGTCTAAATTTCGCCTTAACTACCAGCTCCTAATATGATACCCGCCTCCTCTGAACAGATACTCTATCTTCACAACGAATCTTTTTTTCCTTGAACCTTTTCACTTACTGCAAGTTTTCAGGTGAGACATTTCTAAAATTTTACAACTAGGATCAAACCACTTTTTAAACAGATTTCGACTTTCTTACTTTTCTGAATGGATTTCTTTTTTCCTTTAATAATGTAACTCAAGTAACAGACCAGAGAAGTTAAGAGTTTAGTAAAAGGTCATGTTAAAAGTAGCATCTTATACTGAAAAGTGCTTTGACAACCTTAGTGAGTAAAAATTCTCCCATCTGCATTGATGACGTGCACATGCATACCACTGATAGTAGAGTGAATTCATAACTAAAATTATTATCTCGTCTCACTCTATTTCATAGCCCAGCTATGGTTCACCGTAAGATGCTTCTGGAATAACAAGTATATATTCAATCAGAAAAAAGTCATAGAGTTCAATGAAAAAGCAGTTTCTGAAAGCTGCAAATGAAGCGATAGGGAATGAAAATTAATTTTGGGGAAGCAATAGCCTAAGACAACATACATTACTGCTCCACCAGCAATAGCTCTGATTTAAGAGCTTGCCGCTAAGAGCTAAGGCACTCCAGTCACTGCCTTCCCTCACTGCAGGTTATTAGCTGACCCTTTAGGTACACCAATTCCAATGCTTTCATTGCCATATTCTTATCCAGCTTTTTAAAAAACATTAAAAATACAGCAGTGCAATAATTTGATCCATTTCCCAAGGTAGACAAGAGGCCAACATTCACAGTTTACAAGTGCTGTTCTCAATATTTACTTTGAGGCAGTTAAACCCAAACAAACATCCCTTGCTTTCTGTTACAAAGTTAATAATTCAAGTAAATATTTTGTCTTTAGCATTTTCTCATATTTGAAGAAGTGTATTTGTGCTTTGTAGAGGTATCTACTCTTAAAAATACTCTTCCTTGTTAAAATTACAACCTACTAGCTAATACAAAAATGAACCCAAGGCCTCTCTCAACACGTCACCCCAAATATCTTACAACAGAAGTGGTAGAAACTAACACAACACTAACGGTACTACCTGTGAGGAAGTGACAAAAAGATTCTGACCATGCTCTTGTACCAGGTGACATACAGCCAGCCAGACACTGCACCAAGAAATACAGAAATGCAAGTGGACTAAACAGAGGGGCTGTAAGAAACAGGTGAACACCGAAATTAAGGTTGCTTTTCCGCATGGCATTTGGGGCTGATGCCATGAATCTTTGAATCCTAACCAACCTGGTGACCTCTGAACCTTCACACTGGTTTTGACCACCTCACCACGTCAAACCTGCTCTAGAATTGTCTTCCAGTGTATTAAAGCATGACAACATGACTATGGAGGCATACACACAGTATTTCTGGAATGTAGCGGTCACCCAGCTGGTTTACTGAAACTAAAAAGTGATGTGCTCAGACTTGTCTGCACATCACTGTTCATGGTCCATAAGCAAGTTCATAACCTCATGCACAGGACTGTACAGTTTTTTTAAATTTAAAAGACTCTTAATAGAACCACAAAACAAAACCAACTCCTTAAACGAATCGCAACCACTTCCGAATTACGTTAGCCTGCTCATTACTATGGAGATGCCTGGATTACACAGAATAGGGCTGCAAATTCTTGATTTACACAAAGCAAGTCTTCTCCCTTCTGGGGACTGCATGTTTTTTACTAAAGTTTACAAATATGACAAGCCACTTTGGGTCTGTACCAAAATCTACATGTCTAATACTCAGTCAGAGGGGTTCTCAGTGTTCTTTGGAATCAGAGTCTTTTGGGCTGGCTCTTCATAAATAACAAATTTTAAAAGTAGCCAGGATCAAGATGATCAAGTATTAAGTTAATATCAAGTAGAAATATTGAAATGAGGAAGAGCAGACACTTAACTTAAAAATTACCTACGTTAGTTGAAACTTTTTTGACAATAGTGCCCAATTTAGCTAGTCATGCTGATAAAAGGTATCTAGAACCCTTCATTTAAGCTCAAGAGTTAGAGTTGGAACACCAATAGAGCACAAACATGCCATTAGGTTGGGAGGGTGGGGAGGTTTTGTGCTAGACAGACTAAAACATGGCAGTCCTGCTTCATGGCAAGTGTCCCTGAGCTGCTACCTAGATTTGGATCCTATGCAGAAACTATGTAGAGACTTCTGAAAGTAAAAATAATCCTGGAATGTAAAAAAAAAAGCCCTGGGTATATATTAATGGTAACTCAATTGTGTCATCTGCCCATATAAGATATAATATGCAAACTTAAAAATATTTCTTATTTCCAAGCAATAACTATAAATGCAGCTTTGTCAACAGCTAACCTACAGACAAAACAGATGCAGGCTCATGAATCTTAACGGAAAAACCTTTATTTCTCTGCCACCAATTTCCCAGTTTGCCCCATTAAAACACCTTATTTGTTCACTAGCGCAGTTTAAGCTTGGGGTTGTTCCAAATCCTTCTTGCACTGCAAGAGGTTCTTTACATTTTCAATCCAGAGCTCTGTACAATCCCATCTACTCTCCTTTCACAGGCACCATCACGTTCAATGTGTATTTAGGACTGGAAAAGCAGCAGGACCCTCCACTGCCAGTTGTGACACTAGCAGTATGCCACTATTATTTGAAAGTCCAGGACATCAGGATTAACATATTGCAGTCTCTAAAAAAAAAAAAAACCACCACCACAACAAAATATTTGGATTATTGCTATGACAGAAGCCTACTCCAGATTTATTTTTACTTGAATGGTTGTTTTCTCTTTGAACTTGATAAATGGAAAAAACATTCTTTAAGCATATGGGCCCTAATAGTCACCATAAATCTCCCAAAAGGCTTGCTGAAACTTGTGATATTATTTCACTTGCATCTTAAGAGTCCTACTTGTTATTTCGATTAGCAGTGTATTCCAGCTAAAATTATACACGGTGTTTTCTTTAGGACGTATGTATTTCTCATCACAGAAGACAAGAGAACAATAAAAGGAAAAGACTCCTTTGTAAAACATTAAGCATTCAAAAAATCACAGGAGGTTAAAAATGTCCTGTTGCATGACATCATTGCAATGCAGCAGATGAGGGGAAAACAATTTTGAACAGGATTCTCCTTTTGATCTGGAGGAGAACACCGGATCATATTTAATCCAAGAGGTTTTGGTACATTTGTATCATCTATAATCTGCATCGGATCACAAAAGCCAGTTTAGAAATATAGAGATGCAGAGAGTCACATAGTAGGCACGGGAAAAGGAGTATTTATGAAAGATGGCAGAGGCTGAACTTGAATTCTTGGTTAAAATTGTGGAGTCAGACCTGCAGTGGCAATGCAGTAGCGTTTCTATCAAAAAAGCCATAGAACAAAACTCTAAAAAAAAAATCCAGTGTTTAGGAGTCACACCTATTCCTTGCTTTCTCCTGAGGAATCACAGACAGGGATCAGGCACAATGACCAAATGTGGCCAATATTCCTTCAGATACGGAATTCTTGCTTTCATCAATTAAGTTATTGAAAACTTCCGTAAATGAGCTGGGAGATGCAGAAAGACATACACATACAGGTTCAACACAAGAAGAAAAACATTAAATTGATACTGAGCTGTAGAAATCAGCAAACAGAACTGTGAGAATCACTGACCAAGTCCTGCATTTGCAAGGTTAACAAATATCCAGTGGAGGAATATAAGTTTGAATGGAATAATGGAAAATATATTTTTTAAAATGAAATATAAAAATCAGCAGCTGAAACAGGCAACTGAAGAAAGCACATAAAACCAACATTTAATGTTTTAAAATTTTATCCAATTAAAATGAACCACTGGAAAGAAAAAAAATCACCCCCAGCATAGATGAAAATTAGACATGTAGCAAACAATAACCAACAGAAGTAACATATAGAAAAGCTACCAATCGCACATGCGCAGTTGATGAAGCAACCCTGGGATACTTCCCAGCACAAGACAGAAGATCCTAGAACTCTTTCATATAGTAATAACCTTTAAAGCCTCTAGACAGACATTACTACATAGCTGCTTGCAATGGGAGAACAGACAGCAGAGACAACGCATAAGACTTCCAATGCCATTAGTTTTTAATTTATAGAGTGCACTAAAGCAAACAAAGCTGTAAAAAAAACCAAACACATCACAAAAGTAAATATAAGAAAAAAGCCTGGCAAGTATGTATAGAAAAGGGTCATTTAGAACACTGCTGAACAACAAACACTGAAATAACATCTGAAAAATAACAAACCTAACTTGGATCATAAGCTTTTCCCAAAAAAAAAAAAAATACACAGAACACAACCAAGCATACTATGCAGTTTTAAAGCTATCCAGGCTTCTGAAGGAATTTGCAAGAAATAAAATTTAATGGCAAACACTGGGAATGCATAGAAGTTCTTCAAGCCAGTAAAAGACATCTACAGCAAACTGAGAATTCCCACAGAAAAATGGGCAAGCTATATGGTTTACATGCCACCCCAAAAAATCTGGAACACTGAAAAGACTTCGGAGAAAAGAAGGAAATTTCTGTATATACTGTACATATATCGGATGTGTCACGCCAATTCTGCTAAACACAATTAACTATGATTAAAAGATTGTGCCCACTGAACAAGCAGCCTGAAGAGGGCTAAAATGGAAGTTTCAAGAAAACAATGTGATAAGATGTGATAAAAATAGAAAAGAAATAATAAATAACAGAGATGACTGACTGAACTGCATGAGCATGATAAAGAACGACATTAAATTTCGCAGTGTTGTCCACCTGTAAGGCCACTCCAGAATAAAAGCACTAGAAGTGTTTAATCTGTTACGACAGGGCTTAATGGATAAATTTTTAAGAGCAGAGAAAGAAATCTTTTTGTCAGGGGTTTTATTACAGCAACTGTCACCAAAAATCAGCAGACTTCAGGCAATGAGCAAGAATCCATTGTTTCTGCCACAACATTCTCCAGTCAGCTACGCATCTTCTACGGGGACACTCATGTCAATCTTTTCTAACCATTCATCACATGTTGTGAAACGTGTCAAAACTTTATTGGAGCAGGCCAACGAGTTCCAAAATCATTGCCAGGGAGAGAAGTAAAAGGAAAAATGGGATTACTCTGCTATTGCCCAGTTCCAGTAGAGACTTGACTGGAAAACAACAACAGAAATTAATTTAAATGGCCTGCCTTAATTTTCAAGATGAACCAGTCCCTCAAGCACCAGAATCCTTCTCTATTCAAGCAGCAGCAACAGTATCAACTGTAAAAAAAATCCTCCGAAAGGCAATTAAGTAATAACCAGTTATGTTCTACATTATGATAGAACTTACAGTAGAGGAGATCCAAAGTCAAAATTGTATCTTTAGCTATAACATATTCTAATTGGCAGTGAGTGTGGGAGTCACCACAAGAGCTGCTGGACAAGCCAGAACCATCATGTTTTTTGCTCCGGCCTGAAAAGCTATCCACCTACAAATCTCATCTACATGGCAATACATAATAATACACACATAATGATATTCACCCTCAATTGAGCAATTAAATAGCGGTAATAAGAATATTAGGTCCCATTCTGAGATGGGTATTCACCTAATTCCAATCTAACAGCATGAAACAGTAGTCTTAACTGAAAACCTTTCTTAATGTCTTATAAAAACATGAAGTCTGAGACCAAAATTCTGCAAATAGACTTCAGACTCTTCTGAGTAGTCCTGATGAAGAAGGACAGGCATAAGCACACAGAAAATGAAATGAACACTCAGCTATACTTGGGGTGCCACCAAAATACACGTTTTGCCATGAAATTCAGTCTACACAATGGACAGTCAGCCTGATGGTTCCATGATGCATCATAAGACGCCATAAAATTTAGATTAAGACAACCTTGGTTATTTGCCACAGAAAGAGTATTGAATAAGCAATACTTATTTTCTCCATGTGATTAAAAAGTATTATGTTAGCAACAAAAATACTGACAGAAACCCATCAATCTCACTTCTTTAAGCAGCTACCAGGGCCAATCAAGGAAGTCTGCATATAAAGAAGAAGAAACTGAAACACAAAGAAAACAATAAGATTCTCAATTTCTGCTTCCTTCCTATTATTATTCCGTGGATAAACTAAGGTTCTGTTGTATTCAGAAACCAATGCATTCACCATTTTTAAAGAAAAGGTAAGAGCCAAGAAAAAAAAAGACTTTTGTGTTTTTGCTGATGGAGCTCAGCAGGAAAACAAACCCCTCTAATGCACACATAAAGGAACCTGAATTTACTAAATAAACTGATTATAGTAACAACAAGCTTTATGTTTTCGCACAATACAGCACTGTTTATCCTCACTTGTTAAAGTGGAAGAGTATAAAACTACATCAAGGAAGGCCACACAGAGAGGATGTTTATCTGGATGGAGCTGCTCTGATCAGGTGGGTGATGAACTACTCTGCAAGCAGCGAAAAAGCTACGTATGTTGAACCAAGGCTTACAGCTCTGCTTCTATCTACTTCAAAAAGCAACCTGCTCCACCATCAGACTGGACGTGCATAAATAGATCTCTTCCTCCTACTTCCCAGTTCTTGGTGATACTTGATCCAGTTCCCAACGCCACGTTGTAAATACCTGAGCCAGCACCCAGCTGTTGCACCAGCCAGTATTTTGCCACATATACCTATAGGTCTTCCTAATAACATCCACATGCCAGGGAAGACTCAACTGAATAACTGACACATCTCCAAGTAAGTGACAAGGTAGGATGGAGCAAAGAGCTCTCTCTGCCGTTCATCCCTCCGCAGTGTAAAAGGCTGAGAGGACAGTTAATAAGTCTCCTTCTCCAGACAAGTTACAAATATGCCTTTGAGTTGCAATATCTCTTTAAAGATCTTACCTCGTAAAATGTTCCTAGGTACAATTTTCACATATCTGTCAAGATATGTTAAGATTCAACAGAAGGTGGTAGCTAGGAAAAAATACACTTCATTTTACCTTCCCCAAACACTGCCTGGGACTTAACATGTGTATGGTGTCTTCTACAAAGCAGCTGAACATAATACACAATTGAATGCTGCCGGAGGGGCTGGGGGGAGTATTTAGACCATCAACAAACAGGATCAAATTACCCAGAAATACAAATGCCTCCAAGCAAGCACAAGAAACACCCCAGTAAATAACATGCCCAAATATTCTTCCAGAGCATCTGGCAAAATTCACCATAATGAATTCAAAATATTCAAAGCAATTACTTCCAGCCAACCACTTAGTTCTTTCAGAACTGAGATCTTTAGCATTTTATTATGGTCTTTACTGTGAAGGCATATTTCTTCAGTAGTTTGACGTTTTTTTCCCCCTGCCATTTGGCTAAGCAACTCAGAACTTCATTCTGCAAAAGTAACTTCCAGATGACCTAGCAAATGGAATTGATTTGGATTAAATAGCAACAGATTATTTCAGTGTTTAAGCAGTCATGGGTATGCCAGTAACATAACACTTCTCAAATATATTCCACTAATCTTATTAAGTATGCTTTTAGTTATCTTTCACTAAGCATCTATTTTATGGTCCATTTCTTCGTACTTTTTAATCACTGCTCAGTTACAAAGTCAAAAAACTTGAATAGCCAAACTGACAAAGCACAGTCACAACACCATAAATTCTGAGTAAGAAGTGCATCAGGGACTGATGTGGAATCGTCAGGGTTTATGACTATATCCTTATTTACTGTTTTGCGTATTTTACACAACATTTTTTAAAGTTGGAAGCTTTCCCTTCGGGCCCTTTTCAAACACATCCAGGAGTACAGGTGTACCCCACAGAGCTGTCTGGGCAGGGCATAACAGAACTGCCCTAAATTATTTCTTTGAGGGTGCAAGTGCAAGAGCAGGAAAGGGACAAGAAAAAAGGTATGCATGCAAGGGAGGGAAACTATACCCCTAGTTTAGAGCTGAAGGGATTTAAACTCCACTCAGATCAAAAGATCTTCTATCCCTGAGCTTTTGCTTGCTCAGCTTTCGTTTCTTTTTCTGACTCACTACTCAAAAAGTTCCTAGATCCTAATCAAGCCTAACAACGCTACAGAGGAAACAACTCCAAAATGAGAAGGGGGAGAAAAATCTTGTTTAGGAATTCTTCACAAGCCATAGAAGTATAAAAACTCAGGATATTCTCCAAGAATGGTAAGAAAAATACTGCATAATAAACTACAGTCATCAAAACGCAACCTGGTTCTGTGTTCTGGATGCCAAGAGCTTAGATGACGATTGTTCATTCTGAGATTGAACTTCTGTTTGAGGTATACCAGATTCCTCCAGGAGAGGCATTTGGAGAAACGTTAAGATTAAGGCAGTAAGTATCTCAGATGAGGAAATTCTTTAAAGTGTCAGAGAAACCGAGACCAAAGATACCCGGATACACTGAGTGTATGAAACACGCAGTCTTCCCAAAAATTGTCTGTTGTCAGAGAGCCTCTATAGGGAGGAAGCTTTCTACTTCATTCTAGATTATCATCTTGGCCAGCACAAAGCGCTACACATGTTCCACTACATCAAAAGTCTCATCTATTAGCACTTCAAAGTTATTCACTTTCCCCACAAAATATCATCTCTCAACTGTATTAGCTCTGTCATCCACCTGGCTTTGAATAAAATACGTAAATAGATAATGTTGCATCTCATTTTATGAAGTTTTAGTGACCACATTTGTTTCTTTAGAAATCTAAAGACTACATTGCTGCTTTATTTATGAAATTTGGGAATTCAGAAGCGAACAAAACCAACTAATATGGGAGTAAAAGTCACGAAGACAGACATTTTGTAAACACATTCTAGTTCAACAAAATATTTTCTCTTAATATATCCTTTATCCTATTAGGTTCAAACCTGGGACAAACAAACTTTTAAATGAGCCTCTGCAAAATGTTCACTGAAGTATTTCAATATTTTCTGAATCTGAGGCTGCTTTTACAACTCAAGGTGCAAATCACTCCACATTTTGAAGACAGGCAAGGCTGAAGGTTGCCAGTTACACTGGGTGCAAGTTGAAGCATGTGAATTAGAGCATACACGTTATGCTTGCCATCAAATACAAAATGCTCCTATAGAATAGTCTACATAATACACACTGCCTTATTTCTTAAATCACCTCTTTTCAATGCATGGCTACATTAAGAGTGGTACCATAGTGTCACATTATTGCTCAGTAGTCACCCACTCCTCCTTCTTCCCCTCAGAAAACTCTAGCACAACAGAGAACCCAAACAGCCTATTCCTTCTACAGTCTGCATATAGGATAACAACCGGCCATTCCCGGCTGCCTTTGTGCAAGACTGCAAAATAAACACACATAATACAGAACGCTGTACACTAAAGTAGTTACTCAAAAGTACAGCACACTGTCCTTGCCTGCTATGATACAGACTTCCCCCTTCCTCGCAGGGGCAATGTCACTCGCGTGATAAAATCATTTTTGCTTTGCCAATCAACAACAAAGCAAAGCAAATACCAGCACTCTTCTAGGAGAAACAACCCACAGTGCTGTCAAGTGCGCTGGAGTTTCCTGACAGATCGCTACCATACTTATGTAGAACGTGTTTGCTCTGTGAATTTTCCATGCCAGCTATCAGCTGTCTCATGCCATCCCAGTCAAAACCAGTAAAAAAGAGCCCTTGGCTGACCACAGCCGAAGTAACCGCACTGGCAGTTGCGGATATTACCAATGTAAGCACATCATTCAGCAGACATAGCTGAAATGCCAGCTAATTATTTGGATTCAAGAGTTACCCTTCATATTTGAGACAACTACTACTACAAAATCCATCTAGCAGTTAAACAGCCACATTCAATATCCTCAGACATAAAACACGGGGAATGAAACTGAGACCTCTGGGAGAAGTATTTAATTTTGAAAGAGAAAATAAACAGCTCATGCGCTCTTCTGTGACAAACAGATGAGATTGCAAGTCAGTATGGCCAGGTTACAATGCAGCTTGCGGTCTCTGCTATCTTTCAGTGCAGAAGAAATCAGTAACAGTCTGAGAGAACTGAAGCTGGAAACGATAAAGTTCCCAAGTGCACTCTCCCAGGCTGGCTGGTGTCTTAAGAATTTTGAACCTGTGGGGACTAAGCTAGAAACAGAACTCCCATCACAGCCTGAGATGGGAAGGGAGGTCACAGAGTCATCCTTACAAGTTGGAATGGTTCTAGGTGAGGTCTTTCGGTTTCAAAAAGAACCTAATAGGGTTTTAAAAAAGAAGAGTAGACTCAACTTGAGAGCGACACTAAATTATAAGGACAGCAAACAATTTAAGGAGAATCTCAGCATTTGGGCTGTGGAAGAAAATGCTGCCTCCTTCACATCCCACTTTCCCAGCCATGGACTTTGTTCCAGCCAGCCCCATCGGTGTGTTGCCTTCTACCTTACCAGCACAACACACCACACAAAGAAAGGTGTGAAAACAGAACTAGCCCATTAAACAACTACAAACTTTCATTACAAGAAGACGTATAAAGCACTGCATTGGTGCTTTATACAACGAGCTTTATACACATGAGCTGTTTCATCCAGTTAGGTGAAATCTGGAAATCATCTCTTCCAAGAACATCAGCATTATATGCACTAGTATTGCAGTTCAGTAGTGTTGACATACTGCACTTCACACCACAAAACACAGCAGAAGCAAGCAATTAAGCACAATTACTGTATGGCTCAGAAAGATAAGAGAATTAGTAACAGCTCCAGCTGCAAAGTTTGTTGGAAAAGTATTTCTTCCATACTAAGCCTATTTGCACAACAGGATAAATTGAATCTTAATACAACATATAACTTACAAAATCAGTAATGCAATTTTTAGGCTGCTTGAATCAAGAAAAAGATTGTACTAATCTCAGATGTTAAAGACCTTTGTGTTTACAAATCCACAGTACTCTCTGCTTTAAAGCTTTCACATGTGAAACAGATTAAGGGGCACAACGGCTGGGGTTGGTCTCTTAGATTACTTTCTGCTGGCTACAGTCTGCTACCATCCCAAGTAAAGATTCAGCATATTTATCATACACATTTCACCTGTTACTTATTAATTTGACTTAACAAGTCATGTTATTTTCACTACAGTTACTCTAAAATAGGTACGCTTTGACCACACCATACCCTGCAACAGGAAACCAGCATTTAGCTGTAATCCCAACTGTCCACTGCTTTGGAAGTGATGGTTCTGTCACCTTATCAATTGGGAAGCAGAAGAAAAAGATACCTTATAAGCTAGTATTTTCAGCTCTAGCACTGAATCTCCTGTGACTTCAGGACAAGAACTAGAAGTCAGAACCATCAGCAAAAGCCTTTTTATTACATCTGAATATAAACACGGATGAAATGACCTTTTGACTAGTATTTTTCTCATTTAAGACTGAAGCGTCTATCAGAAGCTCAGACACAGTGGTGCCATCATTCACCATTTAAGGGCAAGTCTCACAAGATCTGTTTTTCTCTTATTTCTTTCAAATAAGAACCAAAGCCTGAAATTTTGAGCTTGTGTTAAAAAAAACTAAAAACCATTTTCAATATAAAAGAAGTTCCAGATCTACAAAGCTGCAAAAAATAGCTTTCAAGAAGGACAACGATACTAAATGTTCAAAAAAGACAAAGCCTGTATTATTTTTAATCTCATTATTTTATCTATTTTTTTTTTTTTTGCTAGGGAACCTGACTCATGATCTCTGAATGCATACGACTGCCAACACAGCACGTAGGAAGAAAGCACTGGAGACAGCACATATCTGCACAGTGAGACATTTGGAAAGATGGTCTGGACAAATGTTAAGAAAATAGATTTGTGGACACAAGAAACTTTTTTAAACAACTAATGTAATTGGCATACAAAGATGACTGCTGTTCCAAACAACATTTTAAGCGGTGATTGCAGGAAAAATCATTTTTTCTTGGGAACGCAGTCCTTTATCTAGGCTCATTACCTCACTTCTGTTATACTTCCCAGAAGATTTCACAACAGATTAAGAAAAAAAAAAAAAGCTGTTGTTTCAAGAGATATCTTCTTTAAAAGATGTACACACACACAAAATAAAAGCTCTCCATCTAAGAAAAGAGAAAATATATCGATTAATACTAGGCGCATCTTTATGCATAGGAAAAACAATAGCTATGCAAGGCACCAGATAGAAACTGCCAGCACTAGGGAAACAGCTACTTGCCAAAGCCCAGATGGCACAGACTGCAGCCGTGAAGAAACCGTCTCTCCTGGGGGTCCCCCTGTCACAAGGAGAACTCCAAGACTGAGGTGAGAACGAGCAACCACCTCCCCTCCAGCCACCGTTCCCCACTGCAGCAGCAGCCTTATCCCAGCCTTTCAGGTACTGGAAACAAAGTTTGACTTTGTGTAGGCTGCTGAAAGCTCTGGAAAAAAAAAAGTTTAAGGGCTACAAGGATTTAGAGTGTCCTGGATCACTTGGAAAAGTTAAGCACAATGTTTAAGTTCCTAATGGCCCATCCTGCCTAGAAGGAACTGAAGATCTAACATCTGCATTCAAAAGGACAAAAATGAAAATAGAATAGACTATTAAACATCACAACAGGTAGCAGTCAGGATCCTGTTTTGCACACCCTGTTACTACTGCATTTTGCCTTTGTCCAAGATTGCCCCCATTAAAACCAGGGGGATGGAGAGAACAGAGAAAGAAGGAAAAAGAAACCACATTAAAGATCTTGAATAGTTTCAGTGAATACAGCAGTTCTCAAAAAACTATTTCATTTTATCTAAAAATAAGTAGGAATTTGAATGCCATTTTAAGGTTTTCATGCTATTTTAGGAATTATGAGAAGATTGAAGCACCTTGGAGATGAGGCTCCTCTATCCATATCTATTCCCAAGCACAGGAGTACCCACATGCCCTACTCCACTAAAGCAATACAGCATATACCAGAGAGCCATCAGACACTTCTGAATGCCAAAAGATGCGACTTGAAAGTCAAATATTTTTCAAAAAAAAAGTCTTATTGACTTGCACTGGTCAGGATCTCTCTACAGCACAGGAATAAACCAGAACATGTGAAGAATTTCCACAGATTACGGTTCTACTTTCTGATGGCAAAACCACACAAATTTTAGCAACTTCTTCTTACTTCCATAGAGCTAAAATAAAAAAAGGGAGATTGAGCCAGCTGTAGTCACTGCTCCAGCGAGTGCACTATTGTTTACCAAGTCACACTTGTGCAAACTCAGGCAAGGCATCACTGACAGAATAAAGCAAAAACCATTTGGTCGCACAGATGTTTTTGAATCTTTGTAACTGCAAGTGAGAGAGGAAACCCAGCTCAACCCAGAACAAAACCTGAATATGCAGGCTCAGAGTTAGGCATAAAATACGTGCAGTATAACAAAGGGAGTAGAATATACAGCATACAGTAATAAACCGAATAGGTCATACCCTGGAATTAAAGTAACAAACAGAATTGCTCAATGCCTGCCCTTCAAATCACAAAAGAACAATGCAGAAGTTAGAGAAATCCAGTATCTTAATCCAAGGGGCTTTCCAGTACTTCTTTGCCACATTATCAAGTAGCCTGTGTGAAGCTGTAGGCATTACAAAGCCTGAGTTCTGCTTCTTGCTCCACAGAAAACTTGCTACTATTTGTTCGGCTGCTGGAAACTCAGGCCTTGTCTTTTCTACAGAAATCTTTGTTTCATTAAGCTACAGAATTCTGTATTCTCTCTCTCTCTGCCTACTATGTAATGACACTCAAAAAAAGTCATTTCAACCTGAGGAAACGATAGTATTTTAATCCAGAGCACCGTCTTAGCTTGGTGATTACAACATTTGCTTAAACTGGCAGAGGAAAGGAGGAATGAAAGTGTAAATTCTTTCCTTGGAATTCAAGATGAGTTTCCAGCTGGATAAATTCTCTATTAAATTCCTAGATAAAGATCTGTGCGGAAATACTACTCCCTTCTTCAAGTAACATGTTTAGTGTAACAAACACGTTTTGAAACAGCAAAGAGAAGGCATTTCAGATGACCTTCTCCCTTAGAGATGGGGTGGAGCTGCAGCCTAGGTAGAAAGCATTAAGACTCAAGAACTACTACTGACCTTCAAAGGGCTCCTTCAGTGCCCCTGGGGCAAATGAAATGTCACAGACAAGGTCTAGGCTTGCGTATCTAAGACTAAAAGGGTGGGCAATAACTCACTGTAAGGTCACTACTGCCTTCTGCCATTCCAGCTAGGTCACAGGTATATGCCTTGAGGATGGATGACAAAATGACATGTCACTGAGTAAATGTAATACCTCCTTCCTCCTGCCCCTAACCATCACAGGCTGTGAGTGCAAACCCAGATTAAGGCTACGAATTAAATGGTAATAGTTGGCTATCCCACAGCAGCAAATCCACAAACCAGCTTGATGTAGCATTTAAGTCACGGGGCACCTCCAGCAAAGCACTGAGAGTGGGGTAGCGAGACTCACTGCGTGAAAAACACCAGGGTTCTGCCCTCAGGGACTTAGGAGACACTAGGAAGGAACCAATCCATATGAAAAGTTACGTACTGAAGGTAAGAGAAGCAAAGAGAACGTTCTTAGGTAGCTACGCAGAGGCACTGTGTGTTCTAACAGGGACGCTGTTCGTTCTTTTCTGGGATACAACCTGATTGTTTAAAGGCGCTTATCCCCTCAAAAATCAGATTACAGTACGGTAAAAAGCGATGTGGAAAAAGTTTGTGACCAATTAGTGTATTCTTATGTAACAACTCTATTAAGTCATTAATTCGGGATTTTTTGTCTCGAGGGCCGATTTACTTGAAAAACAGCCTCAACCTCTGCCACACATTCCACCGTTGACTATAACTGAGCAGCGATTTTCGTGAAGTGAACCTGGTGGACTCTCCAGCTCTCAGGGCTCTACTCCTCCTCGAGAAAAACACTGACAGAATCCTGATGCAAGTCATACTAGATATGTCAACAATTCAAGGATAAGGTAGTTCTCTTTTAAGCTATGTTAGTCACACAGTTCAAGCTGAAGTTGGCTTTTAATTATTTCATGTGGTAGTTCTAATTAGTTTCTTATGGCATGTTCAAGCAACACACTCTTGAGGGATTATCTCAAGAGAAAAACTAATTCTATAATCACAATACAAATGCCAGTTTATTGTGTTTGACCTCTCAAGTTCTTCATATAAGTATTGTGATTATGATTTTTAGAGCATCCAGTAATACGTACAAGCGCTGCGCAAACGCACTGCTGTTGAACCATGAGAGATAACCTGGTCTACAGGCAAGAGACAAACAAATTATTTTAATGAGCTTGCAAAGGAAATTCTGGAATGTCTCAGCAGGTGACTATTTTGCAGAGCAGTAGATGCACCATCTTTGAACTCTAAAAAGACCTTGAAAAGATGACGAAGTTGTTGCTGAAGACTAAAGAGGCAGTACCAACTGCTAGTGTAAAAACCACTCTCGTCATCCACTCCTGTTAACCACACCTTCCTCTCTTCTGGTCCTCTAGCATCAGCTTTGTATTTTCCCACGTGATTTAAAATGCTTTACACAGAACATCTCCATTTTCTTTTCTGGTATATCAAAATCATTTTGGTTTCTGTACCCATCACTCGCAAGACACGCCCAGCGCTGGCTGGATCACATTTAAGACTGTCATCCTTACTTCCAAGACAACTTGATTTGTACTCGCTTCTTCGCAGCCTCTTTTCACCCATATCCCTGCCACTGTAGCTCTGTTAAAAGCACAAACCAAACTGCTCCCTTGCATCCTTCAACACTGTGCCGTAATTCCTAGGCTTTTAATCCATAAATCACTCTCTTCAACCCCGTCACATAAATATATGCATTTAAGGAAGCCTATAATCACTAACACATCCGTATACTTAAAAACAAAGCATGTGCCAAAAAGCGCAAGGCTAGTAATCACGAAATTATTGCCCTTTTTCCCCCCCACTATTTTGTTGTTCCTTTCTCTGAGTGCCTGTGGGTGATCTCCAAACATCAGAGGCTGTCCCTGACATACTACTACGCAACAAATTGATCAAACAAATCTATAATTATGAGGCAAGGTTTTTCTGTTCATTCTGAAATTGCCGTAAAAATAGAAGCATGACTTTCAAAATTATTCTTCTTTTCCCCCCTCGGGTGAAGTATTTTGTCTTATTTTGATGACTAGCACAAGGAGCTGAGGTTTAAAGCTCCTAAGTACTGCTTATCACCACAACAGCTGAAAGGTATGGCTGAAGTTATAAGCTGGTCTGACACACAGGGGAAGAAAATCACAGAGAAAAGTCTTTCTAAAAGGACAGGTTCACAGTTATTCACATAAATAGTAAAAATGGATGCTTGTTTGTATTTATACCGAGTAGACCAAACACTGCTAAAACATTTTCTAGTTTCTCCACACATCCAAAGCACCTTCACAATCACCTCCACATATCGCTTTCCAGTTCATTAGTTTAAACATCGTTCTACTTTTGGAAAAGATAAGATTACTTCTTTAAAACTTGCAACTGCAGGGACTCCATTTAAGAAGAGCTGCGCGGTGTTTAAACCAGAAACAGTATGACTGTGGCGAGTCCAGAAAAGCCCCCAGAAACCTCGTTCTTTGGAAGGGGGTAAATTCCTTGGTATGAAGAACACACAATGAACCTTTACGGGTCTCTCCATAACTGACACGAATTCAGCGAGCAACACAACTTCTCCAGGCTCCTCCTGAGAGCTGAGAGGCAACTTTCCGCCCCTCGCACGGGGGGTTCTGCCCGAACCTGCCCCGCCAGCGGCGGCAAAGCGCTGCTCCCCTTCCACACCTCCCTCCCAACGCGGCTGCTCCGCGGACTCACAGTTAACGCGGCGGTTCGCGTTTGTCTGCGGGTAGAAGATCCTCCCTTGGGAAAAAAAAACCCCAACAATCGTGCGTTCATGAGCCTGGCCGGCGAGCTGCGCTCGGCTCCGCCGCCACGGCTCAGCCTCCGAAGGGAAACAAAACCGCGCTTTGCTGGACGGACGAACAACAACAAAGCAGCCCGGAACGCAAGGCGCTGCGCTGCTTCCCGCGGCTCCAAGCCCAGAGCCCCCCTCAAGCTGGAGGGCCCGGCTGCAAGCTGCGCGCACCCCGAGCTGCACCCCGAGGGTCGGCCCCGCTGCCGGT
>VZZY01006575.1:68680-232068 GCA_013400335.1 Eurystomus gularis | reverse complement strand
CCCGGAGCCCCGCGGCGCTCGGCAGGGGGCGCTGTCGCGGGCTGCGCGTGGCTGTGGGGGGCTGCAGCCGAGCCGCTGAGGTTGGAAGGTGGCCTCTCACTGGCGTCACTTTTCCCCCTTTTCTGAGGGGAAAAAAGTTTAATAGAGACTTCCAGAGGTGTTAGTTAGACCTGCAATGGAGGATGTAAGTATTTCGGTAGGGCACAGCTAGGTAACATCATTCTATGCCTGTGACATACCATCCCAATTAAAATGTGCGTTAGAAACACTGGAACTGCATAAATAAATATGTTTTTACGACAGTCACGGGAAATGCAAGTGAGGTTCCTGGAGAAAGGCAAGGAATTCATGTCTGCCGTATTTATTTTATTCCTGGTGGCCTTCTGCCAGGACGTTGCCAGTGAGGGGAGGAGGGGTGGCTTTGGAAAGGCGGGAAACTCAGCTGTCATTGCTCTGCCTGGGTTTTTTTCACAACACAGTGAAAGATGCCTTTCATTTTTCATTAATAGACTAACCTCGAGAATAGCCGTTTAGAGAGGAGAACAAATCATCACTGAAATCCAACAAAGATGTTTTGTCTGCAGTAGGCTTTTATTTTTTCTACACAGACAGGATGGAACGCAGTTCAGAGCAGCAACTTACAGTTAGGAGTGAAAAGATAATGATACAAAAAAACCCAGAAAGGGTAGAAGTCAAGAGCAGGCATCTTTTTTAAAATCAGGAAGCCCTAGATAATTGCATGCATAGATATGAATTATGTTAAAAGTTAATTACTGTGGCTGCCTTTTCCCTTCACTACTAAAGGAAAACAACCTTCCCAAGTATGTACACAAAACAACAATTTAGTAGTAAATTTGTCTGCTCTAGTGATTATTATAAAGCTTCTGAAATTTCCCATCAGTTCATTCTCTCCTGCAAAGGAAACAAATGCTGATTTATGTGGTTTCAGGGTTGTTTGTAAACTTTACTGAGAAACTAACAAGCTAAGAAGCAGTTGCAAAGGATCACTGTGTGGAAAGTGGTGACAGTGGTAGAGTCATACCAGCTGAATTCCAGAAGATAGACAGAAGTGAAATTCTGAGAAAGAAGGAAAACGGAAAACACTTTTGAGGAAGTTTTATGGAAATGACATTCTAAGTAACACAGCCATGGATTTTCAGCATCCAGGTCGTAGAACTTAAACATTCTTCTTGGGGGAGAAAAAAAAAGGCAAAACCACCTTAATAAACTTGTCTTTACTGCAACATTAAGACAGTTGAGGGAATATCTAATGAATTTGAGCAAAAGACTCATTTCATTCACAGCTGATCCATGTCTGGTCAATATACAAATAAACTTTTTTTGCTGCTGTTACTGACAGCTATCCCCACAATTCCCGTACACGCTTTCGCAACATCTTGTTGGAGCTGACAACTGCCTTGCATGCATCTCCTTAGCCGTTTGTCCCTGCCAAACAGGGACAGGAAGGACAGGAAGAGAATCTATGAATTCTACACCATCATGGAGGAAAACTAAAAGCAAATTGCTACCAAGAACCTCGTTTCAGAGGTTTCTCAGAAATAAAAACACAGACTAATCTATCACAAGTTTGAATTGTTACTTGTGTTAAACATTTCGACTTCGGTTGCTTATTTTTGATGTTTGTGTGATTGTTTTTTTCAAGTAACAAGGCAGTTTGGGTGCTGCTTTCTCAGGCAAAACTAGAGTTCATTTTGATGTCTGAAAGCATTTTTGTATAGCTGGCATTTCATAACATATATCCAAAGGTGGTCTTTGTTGTATGTCATAAACAAGTACTCAAACTTGTTCAATAAGTGCATTGTTTTTATTTTGGTAAGACAAGCTCAGCTGCAGTCTGGTTACTAGATGGAGTCTGAAAGTTTTGACCTATTACATATATATTTGGAAAGTTATGTACACACTGACATATTTTATCTTTCCCAAAACTAAGCCCCAGCAGAATTTTACTAAAAGTTTAATAAATTGGCTCAATCACAGCAGCAAAGCAGAGCACACATTCAACGAACAGAAAACATTTTGGCTATTGAAATGCATGTTATCTTCAGCTTTTCATAGATAATTCAGGAAGCAAGTAAAACTAAAGGCACTTCAAAATTATTTCATGGTGCTATAGCAGATTCTTCATCGGAAGAAGTTAAAATATGATACAAGGCTGGTTTTTTAGTTACCAGGTTTTTCTTAGATATGTTTGATGAAGGCAGGGTAGCTTTCATCCAAAACTAAGTTACACCATTTTAACTGCAATAAAAATATAAATATATATATTACTCAGGAAAGGACATCTTTCAAAATCCCTTCTGCATGCAGTTTTTTTTCTTAGAGCGAGACATTTTATAATGCAAGAAAAAATAGTACATAGGAAGCTTCATATTTCTTGTGGGATATATTTTTGACATAATCTATTGCAATGCTTAAATAAAAGGAATGTACAGCAAACCTATTTTCAACTTAAATTTGATGCATATTATTTGAAAGGAAGGGAAGAAAATGTGATTTCTTTCTTATACTGTCATCTTTTTCCATCAACAGGGGCAAACTAAGGATGGAATGAGAACATTATGTGAGAAGGAAAAGTAGGGCAAAAGTGTATGAGCTCCAGCGTTATTACATCTTCATCTTAACTGGTGTGATCCAGGAGCAAAAAGAATATAAAAGAGTGACTTCATCTGTAGTCTAGGTTGAAGGGACAAAGTCAGGTCGTTACTGGGTCTGTCATTCTTGAGTGTTGCAGAGAAGTTGAGCAAAGAAGCAAGCACACAAGAAATGGAAGAGTATACTTGAGAGAGAACAAAAGAACTCATGAACACATGCCTGCAACTTGGCTTCCTACAGGAATGGATTGCTTTTTATCGTTCTCATGAGGCTGTAAATGTCAGCCATGTAAAAACAGACAGCAAAGACTGAGTGGAGATAAAAGAAGATGACCAAAAGGAACAGAATCTGTGTTCATTTAGATCTGGAGCTATGGCAAGATCAAAGAGTAAATGTTAATCACTTGGTTTGATTTACCAGAAAATAGTTACTAGAACGAACAAAGATTAAAGGATCACACCAATTACAAAACCTGAGAAGTTTCACCTCCCTGCTGAGCAGTCTCACCTCTCACATAGACCAAAAGCTCCCTAGTGTTACTCTGTGAGGAGCTCACTAGCAAAGAAACCAAAGCAACCCCCATTTAGTCTTCCTCAGGAAGAAACCATGCCAGGGAAAATTTTGCTCCTGATTTCATATTTAATTTCTAGGCCTCTGAATATTGCCATGGTGGTATAATGTATGTCCCTATTTTAGAATTTCCTTAACCACAGAACTGTAAGGTGGCACATAGTAATCAAAAATCATACCTCCATGTTGATCTTGATGATCTCAGGAGGATGTACGAAAAACTCTGTATTTCAGTCAAGGGAAGGACGTCACTAGCAGTTTCCGTGTCAGAGATGGCAAAGGCTGAGAGGGCCTGGGTGCTCAGAAAACTGGTATAACATCATCTTACCTGAATTTTCACTTTTGTTTGACAGTTGACCAAAACCTCTTTTGAGAGAGATTTACTGACAACACATGATAGAGGCTTATCTACATTAGAAGACCTGATAGAGAACCATGTGGGAAAGAACATGATGAAAAAAGGTATCTTTTCTCACTTAGCTGGGAATGCATTCATGTTTCAAAGATGTAAAGGGTTATTGACTCAAAATCAGAATATTTGTGTCCCTCGTATGTTCCCATTTAGGAAAGGATTCTTGCTGGATATTTGAAACTGTTTTTCTTCACTGTGTTGTTACTGAGTTTCTCATCATGGTAGAAATTTAAGTGCAGAAAGAGCTATTGCATTACTTTGATCCAGTACGTGTCATAAGATGCTCAATTTTATCTGGGCGTGTTAGTTACTGAGTTGTTTAACTCCATTCAGGGCCTGAGGAAAATAGTGTCACACAGATGAGAAGAACAGGGGGTCGACAATGCTCAAGTGTGGGTGGTGGTGGAGATGACTGATTTACTGTTGGTCATTGTCAACCTGAGCATGAGATGGGTATCAACTAGCAAGATCTAGAGAGGGAGGTCCTCTATGCCATAGCCCAGAATTTCCATCCCAAAGAGTGTCAGGCGCTGTATCCCTGAAGCTTTTTGGGAAAGTATGTAACATTAAAAGTGCCGTAGCCACCATTGCTAAATATTTCCAAAACAGAAAAGCAATTTTTCATGCAGAACTTCACAGACTGATGTTGATTCTATACCTCACATCTACAAAGCCAAGAGAAAGAAACAGACTTTGGGCATTTCATTCGAAAGTCTGGGAAAAGGAAGAAGCAATAGAGAATTTTTGTTAGAAACAAAAGGCTAATACGTAGTATTCTTCGCAAACAACAGGAATGCAGAACACTTTTTTTTCTGAGCCCATTATCCTTTGAAGTATGGCAGAATGTCTACTTATGAAATTATTTGAAATGGTGTAAGTTGCTTACTCCACAACAAAACCCTAGAACAATAAAACAGCCTAAAAAGTAACTATGCCATTAGCTTAAGAGAGAAAAGAATAAATGAAATGATTAGCATTTACACTACACATGGACATCAGCTTTTAAATTGACCGGTTTTCCAAAAACAACACAAAAACATACTCAAGGGTGCCTAAACAAAGTCAGATTTCAAGTCAGCTCTCTTTGAACTTGCAAGGATTTTTCCTGTGCATTTCAGAGAGAGGTATGATATATTAATAAAATATTTATACAAGAAGAAAACCTCTAACTAGAAAAAAGACCGTCTGTTTAAAGCCTTTGATTTTAGGGCTTCTCAGACAATGTTAGGAAGAGGACTGAGACTTGCAGCATTTATCAATAGGTAAATTGGAAACAAACATCTGTACTAAAAACTATTTAGTAAAATAGCCTAGACAAGGCCTCACAAAAGCCAAGAATGATTTGAGGCTTTTAATCAAGGCCAAATCAATACTTTATATGCATGTGTCAAACCCAGACTTTCCTCTGTCTTCCTTTGCTACTTTGCCGTACGTCATACTTCTTTCTCCTTCAGGCAAGATTTGATGTAGATACACTGCAGTTAAGAATGAGTTTTACTTACTCACATTAGATACATCTCACCAAGGCTGTGATTTATATCTCTAAGACAATGTAAGCGATGCATGCATTTAATGCACATGTTAAAAATCCTTGGATTATTTTCAATGCGTAAAACTGAAAAGTTAAAAAAGAGAAGAAATTTGGCAATAGTGGTAAAAAGATAGAGGAAAGCTACGAAAGCTGAGGACAGCACAGGGTTAATATTGAAACAAAGAACCTAATACTGGAAAAGAAATAAAGCTATGTTATACAATGTGCAGTTGTGATCTGTAGGAGAGGGAATAAACATCCAATTACAACTACACTGTAGCTGAAAGTCTGGAGTATAATTAATTATCTACATAGTGTTCTGCAGAAATGAACTCTCTGCTCTTGTTGTCGGCTCTACCATCGGTTTTAAACACATTTGTCTCCATCACAGCTTGTTAATACTACCAAAAATCATGACATATTCCTTGCTTACTCACTTTTCCTAGAAAAAACAGGGTTTTTACAGAAGTTCAACACTGTAAATGTTTTTATATGGCCTTTGTCCTGGAATATACCTCTCTGGAAAGCAGAAAGTGCCATTAATCTCTTCCAGTGACCATTCCATCTAAGACTAAGAAAATTGCAGAAAATGAGTTTATGTTTTTAGGTAAAACAATAGGAGCAAGAATCATTTTGGACTTTGGGATTGATGGTTGCCAGATTCTGGTGCCAACTTCTTCAAAGCTGGCATAAACAGGTACTGTGAAGCAGGGAGAGCAGAGCACCACCTTTCCATAGGAAACAAACCCCTGAGTTAGCATCTACAACTAGAGACTTTGAACAGACTTGTTCAGATACTTGAATTAACTGCCATCTTTTCCTCTAAGCCTCTTATTCTTCTTGAATTACAGGAGTGAGAAATGAACAATATAATTGTTTCTTAGTTGACAATTGATATGTGTGATTTATGAACATATACCTAAGTCTTAAGTGATGTCACCAGACAGGTTCACACATTTCCATAGCTACCAGACCATGAGACTTTTCTGTTTTTCTCTGCCAAACATTTCCAACTCTGAATTTTCTTTTGATTTTCTTGGGAGATCTCACATCATTATTGCTGGGTTTGTCCTTTCATAGTAATCCTTTAATGCTTTAGGATGAAAACTAGCTCAGCCTGTAGACAGCTTGTAAATGGACTGTGTTGCGAGTAAAATTCAAGTCTTGTCTAGAAAGTAATAGTGCATTATATAAAAATAAAGTTACAGGTGCAAGGAACATGCGCAGTCTGGCAAACACTAAAAGATGTCTGAAAATCCACTTATCACTGATACCATACTGAACTCTCTCAAGTAAATACATTGCCTGTCACTAACTAAACTGTTAGTTATGGGTCTTTCACGCCCATACCTTCAGCAGTCCCATGGATCTGCCTTTGGTTTGGGGGTTGGACTAGATGACCTTTAAAGGTTCCTTCAACCCAAACCATTCCATGATTCTATAGTTATGGACAAGGCAACCCCTCGGTCAGCGCTGTCCATCTGCCAGATGGATCTGCCGGATTCCCTTACCAGATACAGTTAGCATTGCTGTTGTGTTTGTGACAATGATCTTCAGATGCTTTTAATGAAAACAAAGAATGATGAGTTAAAGGAGTAAACATTTCCCAGAATTCGGACCACACATGGGACTAACTCTGAAACAGTTATTTCTTAAAACTGATCTGAAGCTGGTCAGGCAAAGTGCCCAGCTGAGCTTCCAAAAGAAATGCCATAGAGTTTATATTTTAAAGTTTGTACTTAACTACATGCAGCATAATAATGGAGTTTACATATAATTACATGGATTAGAGTTCCTGAAAGCTCAAAAATTGCTATTAATGAAGCAGCATTTCAATGCCATGAAAGAAACTCATTTAAGATGAGCCCTAGCTCTATCCAGAACCCCTACATCCCTCCCTGTGACTATTTAACTTTCTGCACATCTCAAAATGTGCATCCCTGGGAAAGTACTAACTGTTGTAATTTGGGATGGCTAATGTTATTATGATATTACTGTCAAAAAAGTCATGGGTGCTTAACCATTGAATAAAGAACAAATAGTTCACACAACTACGCTGATGCAACATGTTGCTGGGCAAAAAACCAGCAGCATATTATAGCTGTACCAAAGACAACAGATATTTGCTTTTCTAGGTGCTGGATCGTGTAGCCTCCCTTCATACACAGACACAAAGGGAGAAAACTTGACTTCAACTTAGATTTTCATAATGACATTGTAACAACTAATCAGTAATTAGCCTTCTCTAATATGGTATTTCTCTAATTGCCTTTTCCTTGCTGGTTAATACCTAGCAAGTTAATTTATTTTGGTATGCTGATACTTCCTGATATCAGCTCAGAAATTGATCCTTGCAGCTCGGTAACACTTTCACACTCCCACACGTGTGGGTGGAGTGAATTTCTGGTGTTCATTGTTTATTTGGACACCTACCTCTGGGTAGCCCACCTATCCATGTCAACACACAAGAAAGAAAACATTGTATTTGTTCTACCAAACAAAAGATAGTCTTAATTACATAACTGGGAATAAAGCTACTAAAGAAAACATCAAGACAATAAAATGCCCATCTGCTATCAGTCTCCTTTTCTGCCTGTCACTTCAAATTTCTAAGACACATCTTGGCTGTGGAAGTAAAATTCAGCGCTCTTTCCCTTTGCTCCCCACAAAAATCAGGATCACCTTCAAAATTAGTGAAAAACAGGGAAACTACAACTACTGCTGAGTTAAGATGATGACAATACTCTCTAAAACCAAATATTTTTAGAAGAATTTTGCATACTTTCTCAATGGTGCATACTTAATCTCAAAGTCAGTGTGAACTTTTCATAGATACCATACACAAAATGCACATAGATGACTGAAATTTGACATTTTAAATGGTTTTTCTAAGTTGCCTTTTTTCCTCCTTGTCTTCCCATTTCTCAAAATAACTGCCAAATTTCCTTACTTATTTGTCCTTTCCTTTGTCATGTTTTATTCCACTGACTTTTCATTCTCTTTTTTTCCTGAAGTAGAGCTATCCCACTTTCTACTTATTACTCCCTGCTGTGTTTTCTCCCCCTAATTTTTGGATTGGATGTAACATTTGTGTGGATTAGGCAAGGTTCTGCTTTCCTCCCCACTGCAATGGTTCAGGTTTTAGTAACAGGAGGGAACTAAATAAGGAACAGGTGAACAAATATGTTCTCATAGTCCCAGCAGCCTACAAATAAACTTCTGTGCTTCTACTGCTGCATCTTGAATGAACCAGCCACTCCTTGTCTCATAACCCAGCCGTGCTTTATTCATAACAGTTGTCTTGAAGCTAAGCATGTTACATCAACTTTTTACTGTATTTGCTCATTCACCCTGAAATTTCTTATGTACTACTTAGAGGTGAAGAATCCTGCTCTTCTTCCAATAATCTTACTCCTTCCATGAATCATCTAGAACCTGCTACTCCATTTGCCGTAAGCTCTCTAGTCACAGTAAACTTTTCCACTTCCTAGTACGTGGAGAGAGCAGTTCTTCCCTACTAAAAAAAAATATTCTTCCAAAAGTTGTTTTTTCTTGTGCCTAAGAACACGAAGAACCTTAGCTAATCTTCCTAAACTTAATTTTTGTTCGTGCTATATTGTGAGCACCTTAGTTCCACCTGAAGGAAGGTGTCCAAAGCCTTTCAGCTTTTGACATTGATAATGGCAAAGCTTTTGATATTCAGGAACTACTAACATACAATATGGCAAGTAATTTTACATTAGGATATGGCCAATATTAGCAGTACTAAGCAATAACACCCCTGGTAAAGCCTCCTACCATCCCACTGCACTCTCTTCTCCAGCTTCATGAAGCTAAAAGATGTTTGCTAGGGCAACACAATCACATTCAATGTCAGCAGATAAAATTCACTTCCTTAAAAGTGTATTTTCTTAATATTTGCTCCTAGAATATTTTTCTCCAATCATTTCTCTCTGCTTCTGTCTCTAACTGAAAATAGTTCTGAATTATTCCTTTTGTGTCAGTGACTTGTATGCAAGTTGGGTTTATTTTGTTCATTTAATGTCTTGATTTTGCTAATTGTTCATCTGAGGACAGTTCTGTATCTTTTCCCTTTAGTGTGTTGCTGCTCACTTTAAATGATCACAAATTGTTTTATCCTTATTTTACTCCCTGTGCTACTACATGTCATTAAATATTGACCCTTCTTTTGTTAGTCCTTTCTGATAACTTGTTTGGTGTTCCCACCTCATCTTGTGCTTGCACAACACACCACAATCCAGCTCCTAAGCATCCAACATTGCATTGAGACATCCCTGGGTGAAGAGGATAGCACCAAACCAACTCATGCATTATCAGATGACAAGAAGTTGTAGAAACAGAAAGATAACTGTCACTCAGTACCTATTTATTTCAAGTAGAGACACGTACACCCACTTCACAATCTGCTGTATAAGACTAGCACATGCTCAACATCATGCCTGAGTTAGCAGAGAGGCGGGTTGGAACTTCTGCGGTGCGAGTGTTGGGATGGAAAAGCTCAGCTGGCTCTGAAGTTCATCTTGTCAGCTCTATTCCCCAGTTTTACAAGTACCATGGCTTTGCTCAAAATCAGATTCCTGTTGATTTGTAGCCTCAAGTAGCTTTGCAACAATCAGACTTCTTGTGTTCTCCACTCATGCACGACAGATTGGCAATCACTACCAGTTTCCATTTTTTATATATCTGGAGAGCACAAGATGGAGGCATTTTTTATTATTTAAGCTACAACAGAAGAGAACTACAACTACTTGACAACCAGCATACCAAGAAATGAACATACAGCGCAGATTAAACACGTTGCTATGAGATGAAGGCCAACTTTGTGGTTACAGCAAACATCTGCCTTTAATCTATATTGCTCATTAGCTGGAAGTACTGCATGCTTGGGATAAGTTATAGTAAATAATGCTGAAATGGATACCACATGGATACAATTTTCCTGTATTAATGTGAGAGCTGAAAGGAAACTCCCCTGATCAAGGCTGCTCAGTTGTAATTTTAGTTATGCATAAAGGGTCAAAGAATATCATGTGATTCTAATGAGAATTTCTGATTGTACAAATATTTTAAAGGATTGCTGCCCCTCTCCACCCTTAAACACTTCCTCCCACACGTTTAATTATGTTGAGCTGTACGTGGCCTCTTTGCAAGTTTATATGTAGATCTCCTATATTGAAGAGAAAAATCTAGAAGTTAAGGTTTCATTTTCTTTTTTTTTACTGACCTGTTTGTGGGCAATGACTGATTAGGACAACTAAAGAACAAACTGAAATTGGGAGAGACTGAGGGAGATACAGGAAGCAGACTAAGATTGGAGGAGCTGCTTACATAAACCATAGGTGGAGAGAAATCATAGGGTGGAATCACATTGTGTAGTGGGATGTTTGCCTCTTTCCCAAACAGGAGATTACTCCAGTTGTGGCATTATCCTTGGTCTAACTGATACCCCTCCTTGGTCAACAGATACCTAATGAATGTAGGATTGGCTTCTCTACATGAAATGCATTGCAAATGAAGAGTTCTTAGTATTAGCTTCAGTGTCAATGATGGAAGTTGCTCTATTCAAACAAGTGGGACTTGGATGATTATTTTTAGGTTTAGAACCATAAATTAAGGTATGAAAAGCTTGCTTTCTAACAACTTCTGCCTTTATTCTATTCAGCCAAAAAAGCTCTTCTAATCGTTAATATGACATTTTCAGGATTTAATTAGTTCCTATCTCCTTAGAATTACTGTTTCTCAGTGCATGCCCCCAGGTAGTTATGTTTATTTTAGAGAACTCATTGCATATAAATTTTACTTTAAGCAAATTTTAAATCCTTTATAAATTCTTCTAAAAAATTCTGGCAAGCACACACTGTCAGTTCAAAAGAACTATTCAGCATCTCCAAAGAGATGGATTTCCAAAGAAAAGTTTGACACTTCAGTCTTTAGCGCCTTTCTCAGATCAAATGCACATCACCAGAAGAACTGAAAGCATTTAAGGTACATAATTTTACAGTTCTACAAAAACACAGCAAGAGTTAACTAACCAGATGAACTCGATTGACTCATGTAGGCATATGAAAATTACTTTGAGTTGAAAAACTGCAAAGAAATAAAGAAGAAAACTCTGCAAGATACAGCAGGATTTTGGGGAACCAATAAGTGAAAAATAAGAAGTCAGTTTGGGTTGGAAGGGACCTTTAAAGATCATCCGGTCCAAGCCCTCTGCAGTGAGCAGGGACATCCTGAATTAAATCCTTGATCTTGGTGAAATAGCAGCAGAAAGTAAATCAACATCCTTTCCTTTCAGCCACTTGTTGCTGGGTTTGGTTGCACTTTTGTAGTCTGAAATCGGTTTATGCTGCATACCAGCAGATAGGATAAGGGAAAGCTCTTGTATTTCTTCCCAGATAATGAGGATAGAAATGAAAGCAAAGGACTAAACCGGCGCAGGCAGCAATAAATGGAGTCTAGCAGCTCCACATACCCACAAGCTTAGGGTGGGTAGAAAGGAATTCATATCAAAGTACGTATATAAAAAAACAGTGGAGAGTACTCTGAAAAAGGAAACTTGTAGGAAGAGAAAATCATGACAGCTAGGGTAAGAGATGACCCCAAGGGAGGAGACAATAAAACCAACCACATTTACAAACTGTGGGACATACTTATGGTTTATGCATTGACTGCTTACTGTCAGGGCTTACTAGAGGAAAGCCCTCAACTTCAGCAGCAAAACTGACCTTTCCCTCCCTGACAATAATCTCATTTTTAAAAAGTAATTGAGATGAGATCATTCAACTCCCTTGATAGTTGTCCTTTTTCTCATCTTGGTTTTTATGCCGTACCCAAACAGTTTGTGATTGTAAGCTCGGTTCTAGAATCAGGTACTGAAAAGACCCAAAAGATCACTTTGCATGTACCCTGCTATTTCGCTGTCACAGTTGTTCCTCATACTTTATCTAGTCTGAGTTTTTGAAATGGTGACCTTATGAAATAAAGGAGAGCAAGAGAAGAAATGCTATAGGTGTAATTTTCACAAGAAAAGAAATTATAGTACTGAATGCAAAGCTAAATCTTCTAGCATGTGCTTTCATATGGGAGCTTTTTATCAGCATGCATCACATCACTGCATCTGTCCCTTCACCATGAATCTTGCTACACAATGCCAAAGAACATGCAATTGTTAAGTTTATTCATTTAAATGCGTTCATAAAGGCACAGTTATTTTTGCCATCTTATTGCGGTTTCATTGTTTTGGAGACTTCTTCAGTGTCAATACAATTGGGAGTGTTTTTGCACATTTATTAAAGAGGAAGGATGGTGGATTAATGTCTCCTCATTGAAATCAGCACCAGCTGGGTTTTTTGTCCCAGTTGTAATGCCTAAAGAGTGCGTTCAGCATCTGAGCAGCAGAACAGAAAGGTTCCGTTGCCTGTTTTTTTCTTATATGGCAAAGAGAAAAAAGCATTACAAAAATAATAATAGGGAAAGAGAACATGAGAGAGAGTGGCTTTAAGGTTTCAAGTCTGAAGAACATTAACATGAATAGTAGTAAAGAATACTGCTTAGGTCTGTGTCTTCTTTTCCAAAATAAGCTTTTAACATTTAACCGAAGTAGAGCAAAACAGACAAAGTGCACAGAATCACAAGTTTGAACAGCTGTTTTCAGAAAGAGGAGATTGACTTTGCTGCAAAAATATTTTTGTTAGGAAAAAAAGCAAAAACTCCAGAAAAGACAACCACAGTTGCATGTCAGCAAGTTTAAGTTAAACGTACTTTGATGTTCTTGGTTGAGAAATGTTAATAAAAACATCTAGAAAGAAATAAGTAGCCTGTATTGATCCCTGTGGATGGATAAGACCTTTTTAAATTAGCTTGTTGGATCAAGCAAAAAGCAGTCTACCAGCTAGCTCTGTTGGAGGAACACCTGATATGAACAGAAGTGGAGCTTTCCCCGAAAAAAACCAGCAAACCCAGACCACAAAAACCTTACACTTCTGGTAGAAACAAGCCTGAAAAATATATATCTCTTCTGCCCTTGCAGTGTAGAGTGTACATTTAGAAAACAAAATTCTCTAAATTACTTTGAAATAGACTGGGTTTTTCTGTATAACCTGGCTTGCATTAAAACGGAAATAGCAAGGTGTTTGATAATCTGTGCAAGGATCCTTCTGATCAGAAAAATGTGGTAGGAGGGCATCATTTTTCTCTTTCTTTCATAGCGCATAAAAAATCCTAAGAAAGGATGAAGTAGCAGTCATTTGGTATAAACAAATCCAGATTTCATATATTTAAAATGATTTGAAGTGTTTGAAAGTTGATAGACGAAGTCGCAGTGGATTTTTTCTTCTAAGAGTTAGGAAAGGTAACTGCTATAGGAAGTTGACCCATAAGATCAAACCCAATTTGAGAGTACAGGTAACAGTGAAGTGACTGGTAGTCTTCTATCACATCATCTTAGCATTTGTGCTAACTAGGGCAAAATGTATTGTGGACATGGATTCCCATTATAACTGAGTTTGATTTTGTGTCCTACAACAAACTGTAGCTAATGAGGCTGTCATTCAGAGCAGCGTCCAATTGTGGCTTAATAGAGCAAGCAAGAGAAGAATCTTTGTGACAATAAAATGAGCACACTGGGGAGTAAAGGTCTTTGGATCTTCAGCTGAAAGTATTGAAAGCACTACAGATTAGATAAGGGTACTCTAGAAAGAGCTTGCAATTCCCTCTGAACATGTGTGTGACTGCCCAAATGCAAGTTGATTTAGGATTACAACTAAAAGAACTTCGGTGAAATTCCCTAATAGTTTAAAGAGGCATTGGTAGAATATAGTTATGAATTTCACCTTTTTATAAAACCTGGTGATTGATATATGCGAATAGAAAAGTTTATCTTAGCACTTAAAACCAATGAAGTAAACAGCATTCGTAAAATTACATGCATAATTCACAGTTCAAATACTGCAAGATTAGGTTAATGCAAAAGAACTTTGGCCCTTAACTTTATTGGCACTGAATCCTAAAATTAGTATTTTAGAAGAACACTGATTTAACTTTATTCCTCATTCCAGATGTGTTTGCAGACTGAAAACAAAAAACCCTCCCCTTCCCAGCCCTACAAGAGGTAAAGAACATAAACCAAACTATTTTAAAAAAACCTTTAAGAGCTGATTAAAAATAAACTTGAGTAAACAAGAACATCAGAAAGTTGCGTGGACCATTTGCATAGGGCTTCAACTGTTTTCTAACAAAGCAAATTCTTTGTGAAAAATCATAAAGAAATATCAATACAGTATTTGTACAATTCAGCTGATAATTTAGTTATGACTAAGTGTTCTATAGCTTCCAAATGCACCTTTCTTCTTGCATGGTTGTATTTGAGTGTCCTGACTATCAAAACAGACATAATAGCTTGTTTTTTCCTGTGTTACAAAATGGAAGCCAGGTAAAAGCTCGCCTTAAGGCAGACCTTAGGGAAAAAAATGCCTGCAGGAAAAAAGTCTCTCGTCTCCAGCTTGTGGCAACAGGAGAAAGTCAATGCATTTAATGGTGTTAAAATCTATACTTCGCCTCAGACTGCAAAACATCATAAAACACACCAGAAGGTCCCAAGCATAGATGAGGTCATGGCCCTTTTCATTATATGATTGCCGAATAGACCAGATATTCCTTCAAAGCCAACAGCTCCGTGGATAAACTCTAATTTGAATGATGTTTCCACCGCTGCAGAACTG
This sequence comes from Eurystomus gularis, assembly GCA_013400335.1. Lineage (NCBI taxonomy): Eukaryota > Metazoa > Chordata > Aves > Coraciiformes > Coraciidae > Eurystomus > Eurystomus gularis. The sequence goes on along the minus strand of VZZY01006575.1, from coordinate 217,202 downwards.
ATTAAAGCAACACTTAATTTCAACAGAGACATGTGCTATCAATTTGCATACAGAATGCATTCGCTGTTACTCATTTCTTAAAGTACATCTTCCTATTTTCCCTAAATTTCATGCAAATAGAAAGCTATGTGTTAATTTTAGATCATTGTTGTGCAGACTGCAGAATGTGTCTTAATATTTTATTATTTGAATTATTCACTTCCTAGTGTCCTAGTCTTAATTTTTTTTCCTACTGCTTTAATTGTGTTCAGCAGTTGCAGTACTAGCACAGCTTCCAGAGATCAAGAAGTAGGGAATGCAGGAGAAATTTGGCACATTCCAAGAGACAATGTTGAAAGATCAAATATAGTCTGCAATTCTGCATTTCAGATAGTTTATACAATGCAAAAAAGGTCCCACATTAATGTTACAGTGATGATGCCTGGCTAGTGCGATCACTTCTAATAATGTCTTAGACCAATAACTGTCTACCGAATAAGTGAACTCCAAAAGTCCTGTTGCAAGTCACTTCCAAAATGCACATAGCAAATGTTACCTGGAGTTGAACAACTGACTCCTATCTTAACTCCTTTTCAAGCCCATGTGGCTTATTTTTAAGTCACTGGCAGTTGTTGCAGCACTTCTGCTTCTACTATAGGAAGTCCTTGGACAAACTAAGTACAGTGAAGTACAGGTGAAGTCTCAGGCAGCAGTTCAGCAGGATGATGGGGTGGTACAAAATGAGCAGAAGATAAGCAAATTGGACTGTGTGCTCAGTGAACCTGCCTGCAGATATACTTCACAGCCTTTTTGGACTTGTTTGATGAGCCTTTACCAGGAAAGGTTCATATTCCATGTCATGTTGGTAATCTACTGAAAGCCTGAGGAATGACAGTTGCTCTGGATAACCACTTGCTTGCTTTGTCTAGGCAAGAACAGAAGCAAGCAGCCTACACAGTGTCAAAGAAGTGGAAATCTTGCATACAAAATGGAAATAAAACTCATTCATTGTTTATTCAAGGAGGTACCATCTCCCAGCTGCTAATGGAATGGGATACAAGTTGCTTACCTGTATCCAGGAGCTGGCAGAAGACTTCCATTGCAGATTTACAGCAAAGAGGTAGGACGATTCTTTTTTAGATGTAATTACTAACTACCATTGCACCTTGCTGTGGATTAACCTCTTTAATCTCTCACAGGTAGTCTTAGTAGGCACATGACACCAAAACAAGAGACTGCCCAGGCCTTTCCTAGATTTCTCACCTCATAGCTAATCTGATGATAGTAAAATAAAACCCATCAATTAATACAACAATAAGTAACTGGTGTCTGGATAATGTGATTTTTCTACATCACTAAGTTCTTAATGGGAGGAAAATCTTATCCTTCTGCTTACTTACACACTGGAGAAAAGACTGGATATGGTAGTTGAACATGCAGACTTTCTACTCATTTAGCAAATTACTTATTGATGCATACTGTGCTGTCATGCAGTAATTAAACTGTTATTCATTGTTGGAACTTTTGCTTGTAGTACTGGATCTTGTTGCAAACAAGAATTGGAGCCAGTAAAACACTTCTTTCCTCAGATATTTTACAACAAGCATTAGGTTTGTTCAAATCTCTCCTACTAGGAGGAGAAAGCCTATGTCCAACAGCAGAGGAGGAAAAGCAAATGAGACAAACTCTGCTTTGAAGGACATTGCTAGAAAAAGACAACACAACAATGTGTTGTTGACTTTTATTAATAAATACCAAGGCAAATATTCATGTCTCTGTACCCTAATATTCCCCGATAGATCACATTGTAGTTTGGATTTTTTCTCCCCATTGCTTGGTTTATTATTAGACTGGACTCTGCCAAGTAAAGGTTACTGTCGAGCAGAGCTGGAATAGCTCTGCCTCAGTGCAAAACTGAACTAAATGCAGACAACTCTTTCTGGGTACAGACACAATCCCTGCTCAGATTTTCTGAAACTGGTTCTGGATAACTTGAAATAGAGATGGGATTCATTTTTTTTAGGTCTTAGAGTGATGTGAAATAGATGGGAGAGATGCCAAGGTGTTTTCTTTAAACCTGAAACAAACCAACCTCATACCCCCCCCCGCTCTCCAAGCTATTTTCTTGACAGCTATAATCCTAAGAAAGAGCCCAGGGGAAAAATACTAGGGGAATTTGAGAAGATTGATCAAACTGCCGTTGTGTTGTAGTTCCAAAAGGAATCCTGAGATTTTTTTCAGAGTATATCAAGATACTATGTAAACAACAGCCAGAGCATGAGTATCTAATGGACTGGAGGAAAGGAAAAAGTTTAACTATAGAGAGAAATATCTATCTTTCCTAGGGCAGATTTCTTACAGAGCCACTTTTCTTTTTGTCTCTTGAAAAAATTCATACATATAATACGAAGGAAAAAAGGGCAGCTGTCTTTGATAATTCTTCTGTGGAAGGAAATGACAGAATTTGAATAAAACAGATCTGCCAACTACATTATGATGGATTCAGACATGTGTAAAATCACTTCACCCAAGGTTTTGCAGACAGTGACATATGCTAGCTAATCCAGTTAAAATACAGATATTGTTTAGTTGCATGCAGTCCTCCCAGGGCACTTCATTGCATGTTTGGGTTTTTTTAAGTAGAAGTGGTGGGGTGTGGGGTTTTTTTGAAGTTGGGATCATCCTTCCTGAAGCGAAGCTTCCCCTTGAAGAGCTTATAAAACCCACATGGTCAAGGAAGGTAGGTGGGGAGAGGGAATCAGATTTCTCATTTGACCTCTTTTGCCGATTTTATCAAAGAGACTTTGATACCTACTGTAGTCAGTCTTGAAAAGAAGGAAGAAAACAGCCTGAAAGAATTGCTTGCAGGAATGTGACTAGACACTCATATTGGGACAGTGTCCTCTAAGGAAGACAGCTCTTCTTCAAAACAATATTTTGCTGAAGGAAAACTATTCATCACTGCCCACATGCCTCATTTAGTGTTTACGCTAGAAGAGTCTGGCCTATGCTCTTCCCTTTTGTACATTATCAGCCACTCACACTTTTGCTTTGGTCTAAATCCCAAGTAGTTTAGATAAAATACTCTGTGAGCAGTATAAGTCCTGAAACCTGACATACCATATGGCTATTATCTGCCATCTCCTCAATGCATTTTCTTGCATTGTGGTTAAATTCACAGCTTGTCCTGTACCTGAGGTTTCTCCCATCTGTCTCTTTATGCATCTGCTTCAGTCAAGCCTGTAACAGCTAAAAAGTATTTTATATTCTTGTCAAATTTGGTTAGATCTGGCCCAATGTTCAAGTGAGAAGGAAAAGAGAAGGTGAGAAAATGGGAAAAGGTCAAAAGATGAAGATTCCTTAGATAACTACCCTAAATATTTGATCTGAAACTACAAACACCTTAACTCGAGGTTATAAAACCATCTCACGTGAGAAATCCTTCTTTTCAAAACAGTATGAAAAAGGTTAGCAGTGGTATACCATTTTCATGGAAGGATTAAAACTTGCCATGGGTCAAATCCTGACTTCAGCAGGACTGAGGGAACCAAGTACTGAGAAGTTCAATAGGGAATAAGGATTGAGGGCCTTCCCTTGCTCCATGACAACAGCCATTAATTGTACCAATTCATATAAAGAGAAATTGGGACTCAACCAGCTCCGCTGACACTTCTGGGTTTGCCTTAAGATTGTAACTGGTAGAGACTCAACTGCTTCAGAACTCTTCCCCAGATCCTCCCTAACCCAATCAGCCTGCCCCAGCTATTGTACCTTCCATAACCTCCTGGGTAGTAAATAGTATTTATCTACTCACCAGTGTTTCTCTTCCTCTGGGAGGCTCTGAAATATTCCCTCTTACTTTTTCCTTTGTGATTGCTGGGAGGCAGGATTTCTCTCCCTAATTCATAAAAAGTGTTCTTCTAGAGTACCTATATCTCTGCTTAATAACTTGGCTTTATGGCTGACTACCTGCTGTCATGCTGAAAAGAGCCTCTAGCTGCAGTTTATTCCTTCTTTAAGAATCCAGACGATAAACATCACTTATGTTTACTATTCTGAACTCTTTCCTATCATCAGCTCTTTGTTATCACCAGCAAACTTCTCAAACACTTTAACAAAGTTTTCATTAAGTCTGTGCATGCAGACACTTTAAAAACATCTCTAGAAACCTGAAGCAATGCAGAATGTAGTTCTATAGTAATTTCTCATCTGGTAATTTAAACACTGTACAGTAGAAAGCAGTAATATTTTACAGTGATAAGTATCCATTCGAGATACAAGGTAAGGCCTAATTGAGACCGACAGTTTTATTTATACAGGAAGAAAAGTCATATCCATTCTTTCTTGACAAGAGACTACTTGCCAAATATTTTATATTTATTAGATAAGCCCCAGGAGGAGTTCTAGAAACCAAACATTGTAGCTTCATTTGTCAAGCAAGAGTATGTGTCATGGGCCACGGTTTTTATTACCTTCTAAAACCGAGAACTCTACAAATTTTAATTTTGTTACATATGTTCTATATTCAGAAAAAAAGGAGTAATTAAAATAACCAAATAATAAACATTTGGAATCATTTGGGGGGTGTTTTCTGATGGTACTCTTACTCTGAAAATGAAAATGCTACAGGAGTTTTAGTTGTAGAATATTGTGCCCTTCCAAAACATTGCAGAAAAAAAGAATCTACTAGAGAAACCTAAGAGACAGATGTACAGTAAGAACCTGCTCTCCTGGCCAGTGTGGCTGGCAATCCTTTGTCCTCATGCACTGTTAGACTACAGAGATTCTGACCGATTCTGGAAGAAATTGAACCATCTTTCTCCTTCACAGTGTAACCTTATAATGGGCAGTAGGTGTTACAGAGGATATTCACAATGCACTCATTTCTTGCTAGCTCAAAATACATTAAAAGAATTCATCGGTAACAATCAGAATGAGACAGATATTACAAACTCAAGGAAGTTGAGGAGAAAAGCTTCGGCCTTCAAGATCCACAGACCCTGCATTCAGTCAGCAAGGTGATATATGAAAACTCTAATTAAACATCTAGGGACTAGAAGAACTTGTAAACTAGTGAAAACTTTCTGACTTTTTCACCTTTCCTTTTAAAAAATTTTGTTCTTTAGACCTACAGCACAATCGGAAAAAATGTTTTCAGCTGAAGTTCAATTAATGGCCATAGGAGCCTGAATAGGAATGAGCACTGCTGGGAGCAGGAGAAAACATGAGAAATAAAGCACAGTGTTTTTCCACAATGCAATGTGAAATGGAATTTTTTTCACACACCAAAAGCACATCCAGTTCATAAAGCACTAACTACTATGCCCTCTGCTCTGTTATTTTTCACCTGTGTATACGGCTGTTACATAGAAGCAAAAATACAAAGCCCTACATTTGTTTTGTTCATAGGAAACTGAAAATATCTTTTTCTTTCCTAAAATGTTACCATATTGTGTTTCAGGGTAAAAGTACAAATTTTCAACTTTTAACAGACTGTAAAATTCACCCTAAACTGAAGAAAAAATTAGAATGCTGTTAATACTTTCATACAATGTTTAAATCTATACCATTTTAAAAGCAAAACATTAACTGCATCACAGCTTCTCTGGACTTGGGTTGTAATTTTCTTTTAATAGCTTACTGCAAGGTTGCATTACAAGTGTGTTCCAAAAGCACAAGCCTTCTCCACTTCAGTTTGCTTTGTTGACCGCTACAGGTCACTGCAAGAAAGCCAAGTAATGCAAAGGAATTAAACTGTTCCATTTTCATGTTTAAAATAGCTTAAGAAAACCGTTTTGAACATAATTATCTTGTTCTTTCACCTTAATTTTTTAAGACATGCAAAGGAACATCCTCTAGTCTTTCAAAGAAGGAAAATCCTGCAAACAGAAGTGTTTAAACAGCATTCTGAATGACATATCACAAAGTCAAGGAAATTCAGATGGAAAGCTTCAGCTTCTTAAACCACAGCCTGTGATCATCTAACACAAACATTTCAGTAGGCTTTATACAGGAATAGTGATCATCTCCAGAGATCCCCAAACTACAAGTTAGCATTGCTAAATGCAAGGTGTTCTACTACCCAGAGATAATTAGGAAGACACATCTGCCTTGTGTAAATGATTTCTTGCTCTTCTGAGTTCACTGTAACCTTCATGGCATTTTGCCTCATTACTTCTGTTCGTCTCAGATGAAATGGCCATCAGAACAACAGATATTCTTAATACAGAGCTACAGTAGAATAACTGAGGTTAACTTTCCTTACACACCACACCCTCAGACACTGTGAAGGCCAGGCTTCAGATATCTGCACTCTTCCAGAGCTGGGACCCTGCTGGCACAGACCACGATGCCCGTTTGCACACAGAGCACCCATTGCCAGGAAGCCTGACACTAGCATTGGTGCACAGATGGGTCAGGATTAAACCTTTGTGGGAGCAGCAGCTATGATTGAACCCCATTTGGCCAGCCCTTTGAAACACATCTGCCAAGACTGTCTGCTATAAAAACCTAGCCACGATCAAAAGGCTTTGAGATCTAAAAGGCTGGATTATGTTTCTATATAGTCCAGGATAATTAACTTATTAAATAGAAAAACTATGGAAAATAGCATAGAAGTTCTTGTAGGGGAGAGGAGGACTAGGCGGAAGGGTATTGTTGCTGCTGTCAGCACTGCAGAATTATCAAGCGTAATTTCTTGCTGATAAAAGCTTTGAAAAGCAAGTATGTGAAGTGTCATTTGGCAAAGAAGTAGCAAAGACATCTTAATCTACATTCCTATTGTGATACCTGACTGAACTGAAAATGGGGTAGTACAATCCAGCCAGACATATGGCTGATGGAGACCATGGAGTTTCTGAGCTCCCTCATGCAGGCAGGCTGCAGGGGCATCAGAGAGGTGCTGCAGGCTCAAGGTAGAAAGATATAGGTCTTTCAGAACGAGTCACATCACAAACATGTCACTGCAGTGAATCAGACTTCGTCATTAATTACTGTATCAAGATAATTAATTTGTTACCTTGACATAGTACCTTTACATTGTCTTTAACCAGGCCTTTCAATATCCTTTCAATTTTTGCATATCCCAAAAGAGAAGGGTCCTATTAAGACCTTACAGTCAGAAGCAAACAAAGCTTACTAGACCAAATTTGTCAAACCAAAGCCAGGATTAAAACAAAAGAAAACTTGCAAAAAAAATAGTTTTACTTCAAAAAACACTTTGAAAAACCATCATTTCCTATAACATGCCAACTTTCATATGAAGTCAGTATTTGAATGCAGAAATGTGAAAATTAGAGCATCAGTTACTGTCTAATGTACTATTTGACCAAAATGATACATTTTGCATATTTCCATTCTAAAAAGCTTCCTCCGTGTACGATTAATCTGAGGCTTAGATTTCACAGTCAGTAGCCAACAGCTTGTTGCCATCTGTCCCGAGTTTGTTTGCACACAAAAAAGCAGTTTCCCTGCTCCACCTGTGAGGGAACACACATGACATCCTTTACACCTTAATGAATAGAGGAGTAAAAGAAATAGTCTATGTTCTAACACAGGAAACACAGAAATTTATCACAGAATACAAAGTTTCTGGACAAAGTAAGCCATAGCAATTCTCCTGTTCTCATTTAACACTCAAAAATACTTAACGTTTCTAGAATAGCATACTTTTTCCAGAACAACTGGCTTGGTCAAGTAGCTGGGGAATTCAAGATAGTTATCACATATTTGAGATCCAAGCTGGGGCACTGTAATAAGTTTTCATCTTTCTCTTCTTTTCCTTGAGAGGCTATTAGATAAGAATTACATTTATCAAAGTTACATTTCTTTATTGTAACCTGTCCTTCAGTGAATGTAAGCTTTTATATATGTCAGAGATAATAATTTTAATTTGAACATTATAAATAGCATAAGAAAACATTTTAGTGTCTTGTAAAGGAAATATAAGCAGTATTGAGCCACTGACTATCTCACATCATCCCAGAACAAGTTAGTTTAGTCCTTAAAAGCAAGGCAAACCCCATTGTTTTAGTCTCTTCATTTGCATGCTCGCTCATGCCTGATAGCCCACAACAAGCAACAGCTGGACTTATCCTGCATAAACTACGTTAAACTTTATAGCAATTTTTGCTGTCTTTTCTGACCTGTGCTAAAGTATTTTTTCACTCCTTCCAGGAAACACATAAAACCTCCATTTTTACAGGCTTGACTTCCCAATGGAAAATGGGAAGAGGCACATTATTACCTTTGTTATTACCTCTGCATTTCATGTAGGGAAAAAAACTACTAAAAAAGGTAACTCTTACCACAGGGTAATCTTTGGACATTGGGTCCATTCACACAGCCCCAAATACTGTACCCCATATACATTTTTAGAACAACCAACAAACCAACAACAACAACAAGCCACAACCCAAAATAAAGGCTAAAGTACTATTTAGACACAAGGGAGCAGCAAGCGCAGGGCTGTGCCCTCAAGGAAAGCAACCTGGGAGCTACAACATAGGACTGCAACCCACAGCACCAGCAGCAGGCAAACAGAGTGAGCAAAAAAGAACAACAAATCTTACCACCACAGCTGAGAGACCATCGTTCAGCCAGGACCACTGCCAGGACCACGGCACAGCCCTCAAAGAAAGAACTAGGTCAGGCCTCAGCCTGAGTTTATATGGAGTCTGGGTTCAGAGGAGACCCCAGGTGGAGCTGCTTAGGGCAGTTAAGGCCTATTAGTGCACTCAGGGCTTTGACATGAATTACCAAAAACCTTTTTTATTTAAGGTGCCACTCTGCACGATGATATTTTGCTCGAAGTGATCGAGGTGGCTGTTGTACCCATTCCATATGTAACACCTCGGCTCTTCGCAGAGTCACTCAGGACTTCTCAGATGTGGTTTGCATCAGAGTGGTGTATTTTTACTAGAAGTTGCTTTATTGTACAATCATTCTTTAAGTGTATTTTTGGGATGTCTGAGATGCTTTATCATTGTAAGTATCACAGTATTTTCAGCATATCTGTACATATGTCTGTGGGTATGTGAGTTAGAAAAGCGCTTGTAAAAGCATCATTTTAAATTTACTTCTGCAGTGGCTTAAACTCCAGGGACTTCCTCCACACAAGACGCTGCATTAATTCTCACAAGAAAGGCCCTGTCACTGACATTGTGCAAACATCATAACAGTTGAAATACACAGACTCTGTAGTTGTCCATGCTTTTGTGCCTCCAGAAGGAAAGTCACATGGAGATCCAGCAGCTCTAAGAGACCCCAGGTTTAATTCCTAATTAAGATTCAGAAACAGATGGGAGACATGCTAAAAATCTTTGAACACCGTAATCAGAGCATGTGCAGAAAGAGTTTAGGCTATATCTAACGACATGACATGACACTATGATTTAGCTCTGGCATGGTTGTGCTGCCAGCTGTGTAGCATATAATCATCTCTAACTGGGCTGTAACTACAGAGCTTGAGCTGGACTAGCTGCTAAAATATCTGTTGGGTGATTTACTGGATCCTCAGCAGAGCTATCGTAGAGGTGATGCTCCGTGCAAGGGGCCTTCCTGTAATATCTGAGGTTTTACTACTGGATTAATATTAGTGCAGAGATGTTCCTGTTGTGTTGATTGGAGATAGAGCATTGTTAAAAACACTGAACCTGCCTAAAATGGCTTTTTCTTTTCATTTTGTCAGAACAGCGTTACATCAAATTAAGGCCTCACTAACACAGTCCTGTTTGGAAAGAATGATGTGTGTGTGTGAGAGTCCACAACTCTCTGTCACAAGCCCAGCAAACTCATACCTAAGGTGATTTACACCGGCCTAGATCTAATCTTGTTCTGAACAGACACAAAGACAGCCTGCCTCCACTGAAACTCTCAGATTAAGCTACATAGTGCTTGCCTTGAGCAGCTCTCTGATTCCTCTGAAGAAAACTGGATTTATCAAATCCCGTGGGAAATATCAGTGCAGAAGGCATAAAATATGTCACCAGCCTTGACAAATCTCTCACAGTTTATCCACAGAAGAGTTTACTGAAATCCCTTGGAGAAAGCCTTGCAAAATGTACCTATGTTCCTACTGGCTAGAGAAAATCTAGTAATAGCTGTGATAACCCAAGTAAGAGTAATTAGTGCCTTCGACAGGGAAGACATTATCCAGCTGGGTCAAAACACACAGTTTAGCTAATTATTCTCAGCTTCAAGGAATCACACCAACTTCAACTAACTCTTTTTCAGGGCCCTGAGTGCACCAATAAGCCTTAATTGCCTAGATCAGGTTCTCCTGGGATCTCTACCCATACACCCTCTGCAGAAAGCTATTTAAGAGCCATCTTTGAAGCCAGTAGTGCCTTTTACATGGTAATGGTAGTTTTGCAGTGTGAGTTTAGGCCTGACCTGGTATTTGGCTTGTAGTTGCTGGCCTGGTGATGTCCATGTTCTGGTCTGTGGCACCGTGTCCTTGTTGGTGATGCTGCCGCTCCAGACTTTATGGTTAGTTTTCACCCCTTGTTTGTTTTTCATGTGTGCTAGCTCTGTTCTAGCTTCTTTCTGATGCTAGTCTACATATATGTCTTCTGAGCACAGTGCACAGAAGGTGAGTTACTCCAGATTTAATTTAATTTTCTGTATCGGTATATGTTTCTCTGATAACCTTAAAGGAAGGCTTCTGAGATGTTGTGCTCAGATGGGAGAAATGGTTCTTATTGTTGGTCTTCTGTTTCTTTGTCTTTGGGTCATTCATAACTAGATTTTGGCTAGGAAAGGCCTTTTTTACTAGCCTGCCTCATTTTAGGAGTCCTACCATACTGCATATTGTCACTTATTTTATTCAGCTTTATTGGGAAGCTTGGAGCAGTGAATGTGGTCACTAGAGTAATGCTAATATTTGTTTCACTTGATGGAACACACAAAAAAATAAGAACATTGGGATGTGAATGATGCTGATTATGAATCCTTGCAATGAGGTGCTGCTCTTAAAAACAGAGAAGACAGGTAAAGAGGAGGTGAGTTTGCACTCTACAAAAGTGGTATGTTCTTCTGCCTGTCCTATTAACTCGAAAGCTGGAAATCCTGATTATAAACACTGCTGTAATTCCTTCTGTCTTTGACAAGGTAGAAACCTAAATGCTTCTTATAATTAAAGTTTGAGCTAGGGAAAAATGCATTCCTTAATGTTATGTAACCTAATAAACTCCCTGAGGATGAAGCTGTAATTGTGAGCAGCTCCCTTCCAGGGAGATAAAGGGAAAAAAAAAATGAGGCTGTAATAGTGTTCATTTCATTATGGGCTTTATGGCAAAATTTTAGACCTTTCAAGCCTTAAACCTGTGTTACCTAAATAACAATCCTCCCTGTTTAAATATCATAAAGGTATATAGTGCAGGAAGAGTTCTAGCTAGGTAGTAAGGTAGCTGTGGTAGTAACTAGGTAGTAGCTCTTCAACTCATTTAGTCTTATTGAAACACAAGTAGAATATTCATCAGTTGCCCTATATCTTTATCTAGGGGCTGAAAAGATTTGTTAAAAAATGTATGGCTTTTTCTCCCCAAAAGCTATATAAAGTATTACTCTGTTAAAAATGAGATAAACTAGGGTTACAGGATGTACAATATCACTTTTTATTGATAATTACAGGAATATTACAAATTTGGCCAGAAACATGATCTTTCTCATGACCAAGGAAGTCTGCTTGCTATTAAATTTTTATCTAGTATTTCAGAAACTATATGTATAAACTGCCAGAATTGCTTCATTTTCTAAGATGAATGCAGATAAAGATGTAGTGAGCAGACCAGCATATTATTTTGTTGATTTGCCTCATTAAGGAGACTTAATACTAATGGAGGATTCTCCAGCCTTACCATATAAAAGTTAACTGGCTTGTCTGGGATATTAATCTCTGACTTAAGACTACTTCAGCTTTGCTGTCCTAATACTAAGAGACTTGCAATCCTAAAAGCTCATGTAGAGTTGTGCGGAATTATTTACTTTTATTTCTTTTTGGCTTGTACTTCTAGCTTTGTAGCTAAAAAGCAGTCAGTTATAAAATGTTGAAAAATCAGAATTTGTTTTCCACATTGACAAAGAATTCCTGTTACCACTGGGGAGTAACACTTCGTAGGCATTGTACTCTTCAGAGTAGCCAGAATAGAACAGTGTGCTTTGCCAGTCTTAAGTCTTCTCTCATTCTCAGTGGAAGGCCTTATGCATGCTATTAGAAAACTGGTCTCTTTTCCATTATTACTCTGCTCTGAGTTGCTGCTAATGTGGCTGATCCAACAAGTTTTGTGAACTCCTATGTTAACTATAATACTCCTTCCTTTCCAAAAACTTGAGTAGCACATTGTAGTTTGTCAGTTTTACCTGTTTGTAGCTTTAAGCTTCCTTACCTCAAGGAATTATGCTTATTCATTATTTAGCTGTTCTTATAAATTTGATAAACTATCTGTGGAATGCTGAAGGATTAGCCTTGTTGGGTATAGAGCAGGTGCTCTGAGGACAAATCCAGGGAAGAAGAGTTTGAGTGATTAGCTGTCCTGTATGTGTTCCTATGAAACTATTGTGGATTTCTGACTTGCAGTGGGCCATGCTGTAGTAGATGCTGATTTGTGCATTAAGGACAAACATTCTAGTAGCATTTGCCTCAGCTGTTTATTCTGCAGGCTTTATTTTCCGACGGGTTGTTGAATTTCTTGATTAAATTATTGAAGCAAGTGTATATTTTATAAGTCTTCACTTTGTTGCAGCTAGGAAAACACTTCAAGATTTGCATTCCCACTGGTTTGCAAACACAGAAAAAAGTATGTCCTAATCATAAGTATTTGCAAACTAAGATATCACTCTGCTGAATGTAAATGGCTCTAATGAGTTTTATTGGATTCTCCCACAAATAGGGTTGTGTGCAACCACAAGCTAATGGAAAGCTACGGTATAAATATTCATTACATCTTCATTTAAAATCAAGGAATGTGTTTACTGCTATGGTTGTGGGTTCGTGGTGATGATTACCTATTTTGACCTTCTTTATAATCTGAAAAATAAGTTCCTATTAAAAAGGCAGATCATTGGTCCATGATTAAAAGGTGACATGGTTTAGCTACAGAACAGCACTGGGAAAAGAAGTCAGCTGCTGAGGTAGACAAACAAGTGAGCACATGAATGGTAGCACACTTTGAAAGTGGAGTTCTGTCATGGTCAGTGGAGCTTGTGTCTGTACGTATTGCCAGTCAAAACTGTAAGAACTTGATAGGAAGCATCTGAAGTGCTGTCACCTGGCAATGGCTCTATCATGGGAGGTGCAGGGGAAGTACTTGCAAACAGGAGAGCTTGGTCCTTACGCAGAAGAACCAACTCAGCTGGCCTGGAAAAGTAGGTACTGTCTTGTCAGTAGTAGCCAGTCCTTTAGCCAGAAAGGAAGCAGAGTGTATAGCTGAACCCTAGAGCTTTGGTAGATGATCTCAAATGTTGTGCTTGTTGAGAGTGTATTCTGTTTGGCTGAAGGAAGATGTACCTTCAAGTACTACTCACTGGAGACACCTGGAGTTTGTCATCCAAAGGCTGAGTGACACATCAGCACTGCAGGAACCACTAGTCACCCCTTTTTACCTTTTTACTGTAATGGCTGGTAAGAAGTCGAAGTAGCTCAGGCATGCCAGGGCAGTGGGGTCGCCCTCAGGAGCTGAACTCGCAGTGGGTGATGAGTTAGCTCGTTAGGGCTGGGTGGTGCAATGGAGAAGTGCCTACAGCTGAGGTGACTTGGTGCAGGTAGAGGAGGAGCAGAGGCTTGACTTCTGTTATAGAGGAAGAAGGGAAGTGCTGATAGCTAAAGGTAAGATATTATGAAGCTGTAGTTTAAGTAAATGCCCAAACTCTGAACTGGCTTCAAAAGACCCTTGTTTTGTGGATGTGGGGGCCACAATTAAGACAAGAAAAAATAGAGCTTGGAAAGTGGTCACAGAACAGTTTCTGCACATCGAGCTACAGGAAGAGCAAGGAAGGTGTACACAGGCTGTTGGAGAAGTTAGCTCTATGTTGATGTTATGTTGAGCCTTTAAAACAAGGCTACTTAATGCTTCTTTTGCTTCAGCTGAAATCGGAGGAAAGACCTGTGGAGCAGGGTCTGTGTGACTCAGGCAGTCACTGAGCTTTCAGCTTGAAGTGTAGTCACGATAAAATTTGAAGTGGAGTGTTAACGACTGCAGCCTGTGTCAGTGGGCAGCTGGCCGAATGCTTTCAAGAAAGCAAAGGATTGTTATGCAAGGTGAAAACTGAGACTTGTGAAGAAAGCTTGTAGGAAGGGGTGTCTGAAAGTTTAATCACTGCATTTAATGTATATCCACATGCTTCCAAATCATTTCAGTCAACTGTCTGATCAGTTTCGAAGAAATATATTCTTGTAGAACTCCAAATTAAGGGGTGTCTTAATCTTCCAGTCAGATTATGAGTAAAGCAGAAGAGCAAAAGTGTTCTTTTGAACTTTCCAATTAATTACGCTGGATGATAGATCAGATAATCACTAGATGATGTAGACTTCTGCCAGTTCCGGAGTTGCGCAAATGGAAACTCAATGACAGGGAATTGAGTTTTAAGTGATATGCATTAAGTTCATTAACTTCTCCCTGTGCAGACAAATGCAGTCAGACATATCCTTGTCTCCCAGTTCAAGGCTGCAAGCCTATAAAGTATTTCTGCTGGTACTCTGCCCCAAATGTAGCCATAACATTAAGATCTGTGGGCCGTTAATGCAGGAATGACATGTAGCATCTAACTGGAAAAATGATCCCACTTCAGTTGTGTTAGGACCTCTGTGGGGTCAGCCACAGAGGTGTTGAGTATGCGGGACTGTGGTATGCAAACATTTAGGCTCACCCTTTACTCTCTGTGGGCTAAGTTAACTGCACAAAGATTTTGGGTGAATTTGGACCTTGAGGGGTTTCCAAGTGCTTCATAAGTGGCATGATTCTACTGAAGAGAGAGCAGGTAACAATTAGTTATCTGTCAAGGGCATAGAAGATGTAGAATCAAGAATAGGGGAAACATGGAATGTGTGAAATGTGGCTCGGAGAACAGATAAATCAGCTCCAGCGTCTCCAAAGGTCTCTTAACAGGTTCTGTTATTTTGACAGACTAATCAAATGATGTGGAAACTAGCAGCAAGGTGTGATTCTATTGCATAGGTGAGTTTTAAGCTTCAGGGTAAGACTGTCTTGCACAGGTATCTTCAGAAGCCAATTTAGACTGAGTCTGATTCCATCTCTTCCAAAGTAATTCTGCACAATTTCTTTTTCCATTCATTTTATGCAACAGAGAAATGGTATGTAAACTAGACATGTATTCTTATTTCCATAAATTTGGTTATTTCCTTCTTATGCCTGCTGCTTTTTTCCGTGGAAGTTAGTGATTGGTTCTGCATAGCAGAGTAAAATAAGTTCTGAAGGTACCATTTATTTTTATATGGACTGCTACGGTGTTTTTAAGTTCAGATACATTGTAAGACTTTCGGTGATCCTTAATTCTACGTGCTCAATTATCCTAACCTTAGTGTTCTGTTAAATCCCTTTTATAAAACATTGTTTCCTTGTTTTCAACATAACCTTTTATTTCATGTTAGACTTGGAATAGGAAACAGAGCAATCGGGTTTTGCCTGTTCCTTATCTCTAGGCTTGCTGGATAGAACTGTCCAGATGTTTGGTATCAGCAACATCATAGCATTTAGCCTGGCGTGGCAGTGGAGCTTTGTAAAATGACTAGAAAACTCAACTGTCAAGTCAGTTCCCATAGCTGATCAGTTTTCTTGCCTGCTTGCTGTTGAATTCCACTTCTAGAGCTTGTACATCAAGAGTTAAGAACTCTGTGGGAACTTCAGTATAGGACTAGGCATAAACAATCTGTCTTTCTCTTTCTGCCCTCCAAGAAAGGGGGAGGGAAATGTTCTGGCATCCAGGGCTTCTCTCTGTAGCGGACTTGGCACATCGTTTATTTGTGCTCAGTTGATGTTTGAAAGGTTTCTGTTGCAGAATGTGTCTGGAAGCTTTTCTTCCCTTCAAAGCGTAGCCTTTGGAAATGCTAATGATTCTCATGTGAGAGAAGAGGTTGCTGTGTCTTGTCCCTTCTCCTTCCCAATCTGCCAGTGAGAAAGTAAGCCACTTAATGTTGAGTTTTCTTCCTGAAAATTTGGTAAGGATTTTACAGTTTTAATTAGTTTGATTAGCTGCAATAAGCTCAGCTACTTGGGTTCCCCTGCCACCCCCCCCTTTCCTGGAGCCAGCCACAAAAGAATACAAGCTGTGTATTGTGGAAAAAATACATTTTTTTCTTTAGAAAAACAACCAACAAAGCTATCTTATAATGTGGTTAGAGAAACTCTGTTCTTAGCTCATTTACGGCATGTGAATGCTTCACAACAGATTTATGCTCAGTTCTGACTAATACTATGAATTTAGTGTTCTAACGTGTGTGAAACAGCAAAAGTTCTGAAAATTCAGGAACAAATAGAGTTCAAACAATTACTGCTTTTTGAATTGAAGGCGTTTGAATAATACTCCACTTGAATGATACTTCAGGGAAGGTTTATAATATAGCTGTAGTTGATGGTTCACATTTTTAGAGTTCAGACTGTACTTTTGGTATAATAATTTCTTTTTACTACTTGTTCACCTAATTTACAAAATTAAAGTGACTTCTGGTCTATTGCATAGAAAATTAGTTGAAAGCTCTACAGAGACAACATGAATATTAGGAGAAACGTGATTAAACAGATTCTAAATGCTCATTTCCTCAAAAGAAACAAACTGAAACTAGAAATGGTTAAAAATACCTTGAAGCTGATGCTCGGTGCTTTTTTTCTTAAAATTAGAAACAATCCCCTACAAGTTATGGATGATTAATAAAGTAATGGGTGTCAAGTAACACATTTCAAAGAAATTGATTTTCTCCTGCAAATACTTGTGTTGGTAAGTGGCCTCTGATCAGGTCCACATGCCAGGCAAGCATCTGACATGATGAGATTTATTGAGCGTTTCTAAAGCAATGCTCTAGCTGTGGGTTTGGGATGAGAAGGCTCTGTCAGGGAATTTGGAGAAGGAGCTTTCAAAGGACCTAGTGTGCTTCATCTTGTATCATTTAACATGAAACAAATGACAAAAAGCAGTATGTAGGTCGGTGTAAAATCCTAGTTCAGCCCTTTGGAGTTGGTATTTTTGTTCCTCAGGTAAAGTGTGCAGTGAGTGCCAACGTTTAATGTGTTGTGAAGTGAGACAA
This sequence comes from Eurystomus gularis, assembly GCA_013400335.1. NCBI lineage: Eukaryota > Metazoa > Chordata > Aves > Coraciiformes > Coraciidae > Eurystomus > Eurystomus gularis. The sequence goes on along the minus strand of VZZY01006575.1, from coordinate 199,966 downwards.
TGGTTTGAGCTATAGCTTGTTCTTTCCCTTTAAGGGGGTTGAGAAAATAAAACAAGGTTCCCTCTTAGTGTAGACCCTATAGAAATGAAGAATCTACAGTAAATGCAAAGCTAGAAGTTTATTTAAACTTAATCTGAACTCAGCTCCATTTACATAATTTCCGCTTTCTTCAGACTGATTTATGAAGTAATGGAATGATGTGTTGGGATTTTATTTTATTGGATTGGTATGTTCATTGCGCAGTTGTTCAAATGCAGAAGTATCGTGCAGCACCTTTTTCATCTTCTATGTTAAGCCAATGCTTGAAATGTAGTAATTCAAATGTAGTAATAGGGTGTGTTTTATGATCCAGTGCACACATCTAGTATAATGATTTCAATTCTACCTTCATGTTTGTGTTTCTTGCTACTGTATTAATGAAAACAAAGAGCTATGAGAAAATAATCACTCCACAGATACACAAGAATAACATAAATGAGGTAGAATTTGCTGTACTAAGTAGTTCAAATAAACCAAATTTACAGTGCATTTGCAAACTTGCTTCACACTATTTGTTCTTCCAAGAAACAGACTATTAAGTCACAGCCTTATCAGAAATGGATGGAATAAACTAAAAAACAGAGAACACCACTTACATCTGTTGAAGCTTATTGTTATATCTAAAAGGAAGCACTGGAGAACAATTCTTGAGGTATAAAGAATAGCTTGCTGTGCTAGATAGGGCAAAGGACTTCAAATGTAAATTGTATTCAAAGCAATGCCAGTTGAACTGATACCAGCTTAATGATTAGTATGCAACGCGTGGCGTAAGCTGTTGTCTCACCAACATGCTATTATTGCTCACTGCTTAAGCTGAGGAACTGAAGTACTGAATTCCAAAGGGCTGAACTAGAAGTTTATGCTGACCTACATGCATACTGCTTTTCACCATCAGTGTCTGTTCTGCCAGAGTTCCCGTAACTGCGCTCAGATGGGAGTGTAGAATTCTCTGCCCCTGGACCAGTGATGCTGTGTCTGAAATGAGGAGAGCAAATGCTTCCCCTTCTCTTGCTGAAGAGCTGCAGTGGAATATCCTTGTGCTGTAACTAGTCGTGTGACAAGTAAAATGTATATTTAAAATAAACTTTCTGTAACCATGCAGTAAATCTGTGAGCGAGCGCTTGCCGGTTGTTCCCGACTGACAATTTGAAAGCAAACATCTCAAATGGTAGGGAGCAATTTTTTTAAAATACTAGACTGTTACAGCATCTCTGGGAATAAGTTTTGTAGGAGCAGCAATGGATGAGCACTCAAAGCAAGTATCAGCATTAGACATGGAATATGGGGCTGTTGCTTCAGAGTCCTGAAAATATTTTGTTCCATTCTTAATCCTTTATGTAAGTGCGTATCCCAAGAAGAGGTATATATTAGAAAATACAGCTTGTGTGTGTAGGCACTGATCTGGGGGGGGGAGGGTGGGTTGTGTGTGTTTAATTCCCTCATAGTAAATGGAAGAACAGTGGTGTTTCATCTTCTGCTGTTTTTTTTCTGATGGATTGTTTCATCTGGAAAAACATCTGCCTGAACACCTGATGTCACTTGCTCTATCTCCCACTTTTGTTTTATAACAGCTCTGGAGAGCTGTCACTTTTCTTTTGGATTGTAGGAATTGCATAGCTGTATACAGTGCGTGTTGAAGAAGCACAATTTTGGAAGTAGTAGTCGTCTTAGCTGTCTGAAGACCCCTTTCTTCATGTCAGTTTTTGGTACAGAGTTTATCTTCAGAAGTTAGCTACAACATGCTTGTGGATTACAGGTTTCAATAACACTTGAGAGCAGTTTTGCTAATAAATTGCCTCTCTTCCAACCCTTCCTCTCAATTGTCTCATTAAGTCTTACAAAGAATTATGACATTTTCCTCTTGAGGAATTATTTGATGGGCATAAGCTTTTCTGCTTATGGTACTGTTTTGGGACAAGGTAATTCCTCTATTGTGGAAAATAACCCTTAGGATCGGAGAAAAATGCTAGGAAGTCTAGGTTACTACAGGAAAAAGTAACACACTTGCAGGACTTAAGGACTGATTGAGGAGTGTATCTCTCTCTATTCTAGTAGAGGAGGGTCACAAAATGGAGACATTTAAGAGAGTATCTGTGGAAAGTGCCAGTCAGGTGATGTTACTTGTGTTACGGCTTCTGCCAGTGAGATGCATCTTTCTGCCTGTCAAACCCATCATTCTGTAGCGATGAACATAGATGCTTCAAGCAATTATTAAAGTCTCTAGCAGTTAATGATAGGATTTAACACATCTGGGGAAATGATGGCCTTACCTATCCTTCTAACACTGTCCTTCTCAATGGGTGGTTTGAATAAACTCCTTGCTGTGCCTAGGTCACACAGTTTAAGATCTTTCTTGGATTTACTACTAAGCGTGATGGACAGATTATAAAATGGATAAAATGAGGAAAAATAAATTCAATCTGGGGGCAGAGCCTGATGAGCAACATCAGTCTTACTGTTGACTGAAATAACATTTTTAACTGCTTAACCTGTCTTAGTTCATTATAATTCAACAAGTGATGGAAGGTTCTTATATCAATGAAAACAGGAGTTGTTCTGTTTTGTACTTGTGGTATCTTGAACCTCGCAAAGGCACTGCTTCTAGAAGACTTTCAATTAATTTGCTTTTGCCAAAATCCTGAAAAGTTTTAAACTTAAAACTAGAAGCCTTTCAGCACTATCTTATTAATCTTATATATCCATCAGTGTTGGTAATGAAGTCTCACTATTGGGTGACTTCTTGACTAAAGGAATATGGTTTTGAAATCAGTCTAGATTTATTGAACTATTTAGCGGCTGCAGAATGACCCATTACAGTCTGAATCAAGGTGGGGAGTGCCTTGTTATTTCAAGGTATATTTGAGAAATCTCCTAGACTGCTTTAAATGGAATGATGATCCTGTGGCAGAGGTTTCTTTGGAAAAACGCTGGATTACTCTATCAACTTCAACAAGAAACTAAGCTCCTCTGTTCCTGTTGCCTGCCTGTACAGAAAGGATAATGCTCCCTTTCCTCCTCCTTGTCTGGAGTTAGCTCTTGGAAAAAAGAACAGGAAGGCATTATGTGGGGGGAACAGGAAGCTACATTATTTAAGAGTGTTTGTAGTAAAGCAATACAGATGCCATGCAAATTTAGCTTTTATTGTGCCTGTACACAGCAATAACTTAGAGTTGCTTCTTGATGTGCAAAAGAGTAAAACCTTGCAAGATGAAAGAAAATGAATTGCAATATTGTGCTTTCTCTCAGTCCAAAGCTCATTTTCTGGCCATGTTCTGGAGGCTTACCTCATAAAGATCACATGTTGCAACAGATATTAGTTGGTTAAATACTATGTAGAAAATGATTATTTAAGACTTAGGGCTCTGCAGTAAAATATTATAGCTTGCTTATAAATCAGTCAAAACTTCAACTGTGGTTTATAGCGGCTTAAATGACTTGTTCTCATCTCATTTAAACGAAGTACAAAAGAAGGACTCCGGGAAGAAAATAGTCATTATTTTAAGGGAAAATATTGAGTGAAAATTACCTGCTAGCTTTAAATAGAAGCCAGAGAGTCTGAAATTGCTTTCCAGTATAACATCTCTTTAAAATGCAACTAAAATTTTTGGTAGGATTGAACACATGGCTGTCCTGCTGAAAACTGGGCTACAGTTATGGCATCTGGCATTACTAGTAGAAGTAATTTTACAATGTGTGTTGGGAAAAATGTATTAAGTTTGAAGAGCTGGCTTTGTGCATCTGATGCTGTTCCACATCTACAACATGTGCCATGTATGCTGTAGTCATTAGTAGTTAGTTGATGAGGCTGGAGGAATGCAGTCTACTGGCTTAAGTCAGGTACAAAGCACAGGTGAGGTTCCAGATGTAACCACTTTACAAAAGAGATGTAGAAATGTTACTTTTTTCACCTGCTTTCCTCTAATAGCTTCGTTCAACAGATGGAATAACTGCTTCAACTCAAAGAAAAGCAAAAAAACCAAAACCAAACCCCTTGTCATCAGTGATGATTAATTATTTCTATCTTTAAATACACCCTATAAAACCCATTTCTGTTTGGACTTCCTAGAAGCTATAATCTCTTAACAGTAGCTGCATGTGCAGTATCTTTACTGCTTTGGCCATAAGATATAACATATAAATAAACCCTCTTCTGCTGGGGTACAGCAGGAAGCTTGTTTGCTTATTCCTCGAACCATCTCAATTCTAGACAGACTTGGACCCTGATTGCTCTCTTCGTTTTAGCCTCTATCTTAAAGGCTTGATCAACAACAGGAATTAGATGCTTAATGATTTAGTAAGTCACATAGTGTGTAGCTTCTGTGGTTATATCAAAAACCTTAGCTTGATTTTTTTAGACAGGTATAGTAGAAAACATTGGCAGAATCTTTTGCTTAGGAGATTTGTTGTCCTTGCAAATTCTCTAGCTTTCTTCCAAAAAGCTAATAAACTCTAAGCCTTTAATTTTTCTAGACTGGTTCTGATAAGTTATTAAGCACTGCTTATTTTGAGCTTGTTCCTTCCTAAGTTATCATAATAACTGTCTTTGAATAAATCATGTTGTTTGTAGAGTAATCTCTGCAAAGTAACTTCTCTTTAACTGTAGGTTCTTTGCAGTTTTGCTTGTTTAGATTTCCTTATGGAATAGGAAAGGCAAAGAATTGGATCCCTCAGTTTCCCGTTTTGGTTGGCATTATGCCATTGTCCAAGAAGAACATGCTTATCACTTGATCATATTTGCTTCTTAAACTTGTCAGTTTAGGGATACTGCAAAAAAAAATCTTAAATGGTACAAATAAACGCCCCTTAGGAAATGTTCTTTCTGTATTTAAGAATTGTTTAATGTACCTGCAGAAGCATGCAACTTTCCATTTTTGTGTATTATGGAATCCCGTTCTTAACAAAACACTATCATCTCAGCCTGGCTGGAGATCAGAAGGAACCTTCTAATCAAGAATTCTCGGAAGAGGTAATTCAAACAGTAAGTTTGTGCTCTATGGCAGGTCTCCAAATTTGAGTAGTTTCCCCTAGTTTAATGAAATAATCAGTAGCTCAACTTTTGACCTATCCTTGCAATTAAGTAGACTAAAAAAAAATGAACAATTCAGTCTGACATTGCTATTGAAATGACAGCAAGCTTCTAATGGAAAGATGCTGATTGTTTTCTTTATACAACAGACAAAAAACTTTTGCAGTGGAGAGCCTGTAAGTGCAATGTCTGTTTCTTCAGAAATACAAACTTGTAATACAGACCAGACTTTCTGAATGACACTGGAGTGACCAGTACTCTCAAAGCCTCTTCTCTGAATGTTTTTTATCTGTCAAACTCTGAAAATGCCAACTGTCCTGACCAACAGCCCGTTTTAGAACAACGTTTTGCTTTCATTGTTGACAAGTTCAAAGCGTGTGAAAGAAGGAATTTCTGGATCTGTAAGTTTGGACGCAGGTTTACAAAATTCAAGGGTTATAATTGTATTGCTGAGCTAACAAAGGTTGTGGAGCATAGCTTGGTAGACAACCTCAGTTTATCACCTTAAATAATCTTTGACTCTGCTTAAAACTTGTATTCTTGCCTCAATGTCTTGGCATGGCTGTGTAAAAAAAAAAAAGTAATTGCTTAGTGGAATGTACCAAGTGAAATATTGCCTGGAAACAAACTTTTTTGGTCTATAAATTGCTTGGGAGAAAAAAAAGTCTTGAAATAGTCTTTGAGCTTTTTGAACTTTAGGGTCAGAAACAAAACAAGTCTGACTATCATAGTTACATCGTTAATGTTGAAGTGAATTTAAGCATCATGAACATGTAAATAAGCAGCTGATTAATGACACGTAGGGCTAATCAGCCTGGAGCTAGGCAACATATTCAATTTTTCCTAGTATTTGAGGAAATAGTGCTGTAACTAATAGCCAGTGCCTCTGTTGCTTCATATTATAAAAAATGAATATGAAGTTGAACAAGATCACTTTCCCAGAATCATAAGGTTTGAAGTTATACTGTGCACGTGGGTAGTGTATACTAAAATGATGTTCCACCAGTCCTTCCATTATTTTTACTGTTTAGACACTTCAAAATCAGTTTAAGGCAAGATCTTTGGAAACAATTACTTTTTTCCCTCTGTATTTACACATACTACGTATCATGGTGTGGTGCTGATAGTTACTGTTGAGTGCTATGATTTTAAATATCATGGATCATCACAATGGAAGGGTTTCGAATTGGAATTATAATTTCAGTAGTGATTTGTTATGATGGTAGCCCACTTGTCAGGCAGGCAGCGGCTGCTTACAGTTACTCAAGCGAGAGGAGTATAATGAGTATAGTAAAGGCTGCCTTGTTGGTAGCAAGTAATGCACTATGTCATGCAACGGCTCTACTTTAAAGAACTGAACACCTGTCTTCCTTGAATACTTGCTAGAGTAATTATAAAGAGAGGATAAAAATTTCAAAACCAAGTTTTGACTGGTTGGCTTTACTGTTTATTTAGTGTTAATGTGATACTTCTGCACTTCAGTGGATCTTGGTGCATGTAGAGCTAGAAGCAAACTTGGGAAAAGCACTCTTAAGCCCTTTCTGACCTGTGATTTTCAATATTTATAAGGAGGAATAAGCCATCTAGGCTTTTATAATTTGTTGTAGTTGAGGCATGCTTTGAGGACAGTAGTTTGTATTCACAAAGGATGCTTTTTTATTGTGTGCATCAAAGAGCAAGTTTATTTTAGTCTGCCCTTGACGAATTAATGTTTGTTTTAAAGGAAAGATTCTTGCAGGAAGTTAGTGGCTCTACAAATAAGGATTCTGGAAGCAAATGAAACCTCCCCAGATTTGAGGCATTACTGGATTTTTACAGATCAAGAGGGGGGAAAAAAAGGTCTAGTAAACATAACCTTTCATTGGCTTTGAAAGCAGCTAAATAGAATTATCTGTGTAACTCAAACTGTTCAGTAATCTCTATATTGCATCTAAAATGTTGCCTAATGTGAGGACTTCCAAAAACTAGATTATTCATCATTGCCTCAATTTTTCCCAAAAATTAAGCCCCAAACCTTAGTTCATGAGTTCATAATACAAATTTAAGGATTTACTAAACCTTCGGACTTGATGTCTTGGCCCTCTAGTGACCAGAAAAGGATTTTTTGGTTACATCAACTTAGACTTCATTTGATGCATTCAAAGCTTGAAATGAAAAAAATCAGAAAACATGTTCCTTTTAGGTAAAATGGTATCTTTAGCTGGTTTTAGGGACATATTAGTCTTCCTACAGCTTTGGGATTGTATTCCTACATAGAGGATGCAGCGTCTTGTCTATGTTGTATACACTAAGTTGTGTCTTAGATAATTCAGTACTTAAGACACCAACAATACAATGGAAAGGAAAACTCTGTACCTGATACTGTTTCCAGTGCTTTAAGCTAACTGGGATTTGTTCATGGCTTCCTAAGAGTTGGGTTACTGACTACATTGTTTCTCTGCACAGTGATGCCAATACTTGATAAAGTACACATTTATAATCCTGAGATCTATAGGATATATATTAAATGAACAGATAAATGTTCAATAGGAACATCTTAAAGATATGCAAGAAATATTATTCATCTTTCTAATTCTGTTTATTTTTTTCTTTATCATCCTTTTTAGACAGCAGTGAGTTTTTCAAGTTATACATTCAGATTCTTGTAGGCAAGTCTATGCCTCTGGGGTAATGGGCAAGGCATGACTGTTTTCTAGCAATTTTATCTGGACCATGTCCTGGAGGGCTGAAATCATCAGTACTCAGATGAAAAATGTTGGTTTTAATCAGCATGTCCACTGCCTGATGTTGTATTACAGCAACAGTCTTGGTCTTAGCCCTTTTACTCCCCTTACCCTTAATCTGTATTATCTTTGTAAGCCAGACAACAATTCGCAATTCTACTTGCTCTTAAGAAAAAAAAACACAAACCAACAAAACCGAACAACCCCAAACACAGACCTGTATGGCCTGTGAATAACTAATCATACCTGACTCTGTTCGTTGCTGTTAAATGTAGCTGGGGCAGAATAAGTAGCCTCTGTGTGTCACTGAAGCCTGTGCACGTGGGCATGCTGGAACTGGCTGTCCTGTCACTTCTGCATGTGTCACGTATTGTACCACTTCCTCAAATCAAATTAATTGTACAAGTGCCTGTGGAGCAGAGATGTGAAACTTGGTATTTGGGGGGTTTTGGTATTACTGTATATGTAAACTACGTTACCTTCTTTTAAATTATATTTAGCTATAGAGATTTAGTAACTCTAATGGGGACAGTTGCCTTGAATTTCCTGGACTGAAAGCCCTTGGGAATTGTCAGACTTATCCTGAAATGTATCTTGTCAAGGGGAAGAATTACACTGTGGTTCTAACTGGGGAAGTGATTTCCAGATCACTTCCCTCAGAAGCTCTGGGCTGTTTATTGTTCAGCCACTTCCTAGCTCTGTGCAGGAGATCAGTGAGCAAGTTAATGGGAAAATTGGTCATTTGTAATGGGGCTTGGCAAAGTGTTCTGAAGCATAGTTCAGAACTTGATGTCAAATGCATCCATACCTGTCCCCAAATGCATCCTCTGAAACTGCAGCAACCTGATGGATGGCTTTGTCTGATGTCCGCTTTAAAAGAAACCTCTTTTTTGAAGTGCTGTACTTGCAGTGATGTAGTATGTGAGAAAACAAGGTAAAATAGCATCCTCAAAATACCACCAGTAGGTACACCTGATCATGCCTTTTAAATGACGGAGTGACCTCTGTCATATCGTTCACTGTTTACTAATAATATCATTAACTATTATGTCTAAAGGACAGTTTGAAAAGTGCATCTCTTAGGTGGGAATTGTGCAGCTTAATTGGACTTTTTTCATTATTTCTAGAGGAACTGGATAAAACCTCCTAGAGCAATTGGGTTGCTCCATCTATTTCATATCTGATAGGTGATAGTAAGCTACTATCTGCTGGCCTGTGCTATTGCCTGGCACTTCTTTGCTCTAGATGAAAGTGTTCTGAATCATTCCACATTCTTAATTCCCCATACCCTTGGTGTAATTATCCTTAAGTTTCTTCTTAAACTTAACATTTTATATATATTTTTATGTTATATATTTGAACATGTAATCATTTATAGTCTACTATTATCTTATTGTTGTATCTTGTCTACATATTGATGAGATAATCTTCAGTCATCCTCATATTAATCACTCGTTAGTCTGATTCATTTTACTTGGCTCCCTTTCAGTTTCTCCTGAAGCCAATAAGTGGGAGGTGTTGTGGATATCTTCTCAATAGTTTGTGTCTGAGTGCGCTTCAGAAATACATTGTCAGATGTTCCATCCAAATATATTAGCTAATGAGGGATTTCGGTGCTGCGCTGTTGTGCGCAGCCAGGGAAAAGGACGATTATAACGAAGTGGAGTGGACAGGATCACAGTAGTGTGGCACTGGAGTGATCCCATGCTGGGATCTCTGTACTGGTAGCTCAAAGAAAACATTGTCATTGTCACTTCTGCAGATTGACACTTATGATTCTTGTAGTGACGAATATAAATTTATCAGTTCTCTGTCCTAATTTTATCTGCTTAAACTGATTTTCCAGCTCTGGCTTGTACTTATGCAAGCTGGATCTCAGTTGTCAGATACTTTGAGTTTCTGTAGCCACTTGGTTTCTCATGTCAGGCATGTAAATAGTTTCTATGACTCTTATTGATAATTATTGTGTAGGGCTCAAACTTAGGCTGTACTTCAGAGTACACTGACATTTTTATATCTCTATATTTAATCTAAATGGACCCTTCCCTCGCTAGAATTTGGGACTGAAGAGAAAACAAAGCTTACAAATGTGCGTAGAGTGAATTCTTTCACACTGTTGGAGTCTGTCTCCAAACCTGGAGGTGGTATGTAGAACCAGCATGTAGAGACTTAATGAAGTGGTTCTGAAACTCCTCCTTGGTTACTGATGACTGAAGGACTCGCACCCACCTCTTCATGATACTTAACATCTAGAGATGAATCCTTTGTCACCGTTGTGATGGAGGAACAGACTTTTGGAGGGGAATAAATATGAAAATCAAGGAGTGTGCGCAATGTGGTGCATCTCCTTCCCCAAAACAGGGTTGTTTTTTTCATGTTTCTTTGCTGTCCTTAGTATTTGCCTTTTTACTCTCACTTTCTGTGAATGCTTTTATCCTCTTTGAAGACAGGAATGGAAACTTTATTATTCTCAGAGAAGAAAGCGAGCTAATGAGTCATTAAAAGAAAAAGGCACTTTTTGCCAGACTTCAGGTGCAGTTATATCCCACAGATGGCTCCCAAGTAAATGGTTCTTAATGCTGGCAGACAGATGGTTTTCTGAATCATCTAAAAGAAATCTGATATCTGGAATTATATTTTGTTCTTCCCAGGTCTTTAGTCTCTCTCATTTTCTGCCAGTGAAAACATTTGTGATAATGAACATTGTGATAATGTCATATAGACCTAAGCAGGCTCATCCTCTCCATCCTGAAAGCTGAAATGAGAAGAAAGAGTCAAAGAAATGAGCTTCCTTTTGTGTCACTCTTTTGTATGTCAGCTATATTTGACACTTCATTCTGGAATCAAATTTTCTCGTGTCAGTGTGGTGTTTTGCAGTCAGCCAGTTCAGATAATTGAACCAGCCCTATCAAGAAATGCCCACTTAAAATATATTGTCTAAATGATACATTGACTGCAGAAGAAGCTTCTAGTGGCTTTGGAAAATGTAGTAAACTAGGTGTTCAAGTTTGAAATCATTGCTAGATTGGTATTTTTACAGAGCGGAATATTTAGAAAATGAGCTTCCTACCTTACACCACGTTGCAGTACTTGGTGTGCACATTTCTTTTTGGTAGTGGGAGGATTTTCTTTTTAGTCTTCTCTCTTTTCTCAAAATCTGATGAAAGATTGCATAAAGTGTTTATGAAGACATCGATCCCGTGAATAGATATCAAGTTTGACTCAGAGTTTCACCAGAAGTTGAAATGTCTGAAAAGATGAGTGAGGGGAGAATGGGGTTGGAATACAAATGTTCTGGCAAAGGAGCTGTTGGAGGTAGTAGGATGGTAGTAACAAATTATTTATTGAGTTTTATTTTGATATTCTCATTACTATGATAGAATTAACATTCCCCTATCTGGTACCTTAATAATTTTGTGTAGAATCAGTGGATGCAGTCTTAAGTTTTTATTATTCATCAAATATAGTATTGCAGAAATCAAAAGAAATATGATAAAATGTGGGCTGTTTTTAGCAGGCTAATTAAACCTATGTTACACCTAAATTAAGAGAGAAACCCTGACTTAGCTTTTTTGTCTTTGCATTTCTTACCTGCAACAGATTATCTCCAATCTTGCTTCAAGCACTTGGAGGTTGCTTTATTTGTAAAAACTGGCAATATGCTAAAGCAGTCTTTAGTCTAAAGTGTGCCATTAATTACTAGCTTACATTAATTAAAGTAAATGCAATCATTAGGGTGTGCTGGCAGTGGTAAAGCTAATGACCTAAGACATTATTGCTTAGTACAACTCTGAAGTTCATTCAGGAGATTTCAAACTGTAGAAATTAGATTATGAGGTATGTGGTCATAAAATTCTAGAAGCCATGATTTTGGCTTCTGTGGGACGGCCCTGATGGGTTTCATGTCAGCCTGAATAAATGAACTGTGTAGATAACTGTCCAATATTGGTGGTTTTGAATTTGCAAAATGGTACTTGCTTAGATTTTATATAAACATGCAATGTTTAGATGTGTTAAAAGTCCAAATTGCAGTGAAGTGCCCATTGTGCTGAATGCTGCGTCAGCTTGAGGAACGGTGTCCTTACCTGAAATGTCACCAGGAAATTTAAGATGAGATAAAAGCTGTAAGCTAACAACAAAAAGGCAGAGGAGAGAGGTAATAAAGTTGTAGTTGTAGCCCATTGTAGACTTGAATTAAAGCTTATTAAAATAATATATGTTCTAAACCTTCATTTACTTAGCTTTGGAAGTAACATTAAGTTTTACCAGTTCCACTTTTAGATCAATATTTAGGGTTTCCAGGCTGTTGTACTATTTCTTCCAGGTAGCTTTAGTAGAACACGATTTGGAATAGTGGGTTCCTGTGGTAGAAACTGCAGTCCTCCTCTCATTTTCTTCTGATAATGTTTTGTAATTCACAGTCATGGCTATTCAGTGATATTCTGCCCAGGCTTCTTCTAAGGATCAAAGTCTTAAACATTTTTTGATGCATTAATGATAAAGCTGGAATTATAAGGACCCTCTCTTCTACATGTTAGTTCTGTCAGTCTTGGAGGACTATAAATAGCTGCCCAACTTCAAAAAAAAAAACCTCTATAACTAATTTGTGTTGTGCCATGATATGCATAAAAAAAATGAAATCAGTGCGATTTTTCACAAAACCTCTTTTTGAATGCAGTAGTGTCAGTCCTGAAATACTGAGTTACCATAGGTTGGTTCCAATGCAAATTGCAAGTTTTATTTTATTGAAAGAGCACTCAAAAGGTGAGGTGGCTATGGACTGCTGTCAAGGACCAAGCAAGTTTTGCCAACAGCAGGATCTTTTTATCTCGTATTAGTGTTTATCCACCAAAGCCATCCTTGTCCCATAAACTTAAGTCTGCAAGAGGCAGGATTAAAGAAGTTGCTTATGAGGTAAAAAAAATTCAGCGGACCATTTTACATCCACAATAAGTTTTTTCAGTTAATATGATATGATGAAGCATTTGCAAGAGTGAAGTACTCCAGTGCTTAGAATATATGGGCTAAGCTAGAATGTAACTCTGACTTCCTTGAATACCTCGAATAAATTTTCTGCTAAAATAAGGGGTACAAAAATATAGGTGAGCTGAATAGCCTCTTCTGCTTGTTTTGGGTCCGAAGGTTCTTAAACCTGAGGTTAACACATATTAAAAGACAGTACTGAGTACAGGCACTTGTAACTGACACAGCCAGTTGTTTATAAAATAGATAAGCTTGTTATACAACCAAAATATGGTACATGTGAATAGAACTGGTTAAATCAAGATGTTTTTGTGGTGGGATTTGAGCTGTGTTGAATACAGTCAGTCCTCTGACTGAGGTGAATGAAGTACTGCTCACCAATGTTTCAGCTCATTTCCTGTCTTCAGTGAATAGCACTGAATCTGAGCTTTATTAGTAAAAGAATCTCAAATCTATGCTGTTATATTTTCCACTTAATGTTTAAATGGCAGAATTGAGGGAGATGAAACGGCTATGCTGAGAAAGGTGTGTAAGGAATAATTTCCATTACTCTAATGTTCGAGGAATTCTTGTTTTACCAGAGAGAAACTCATTGTGAGCTCTTCTGTGTAAGAATGAAGGAATGGGGAATTAAACTAATAGATGGTAACAAACTGTGTGTATGCTAACCTGCAATATTATAGCACTTTCTGTTGACTGAATCTTGGCTCAGAACTCAGAGTAGTGCCTGATTTCTCCTTGAAAAGTGAAAAGTAGACCCTGCAACATGACTCTTGTATAGAAAGTGATCAGAACTCTAAATCTGCTGCTCAGTGAAATTGTGGTGTTGTACTGACCCTACAAAGTATTGGACATTATGCCCTTCCCTTCCAGACCAGCACCCTTAAAATCATCTCCTCTGCGTAGTAGGAAGAGGACAGCACGTGCAGTGAGGAGGCTGAAGAGTCGTAGTGGAATCTCCTGTGGTAGCTTGTACTGAAAAGCGACTTCTGATGCTGACAAAATCACCCTTTTATCCCAAATTACCCCTAGATATCTTTCGCAGCCCTGCTGGATATGCTTACGGTGTTTGCCACGAGATTTGCCTGGACTTCTAATGTGCCTACCTGAGGCTGTAATTTTTTTTCAAGGTTAACTATTATCCTACATTCCTCCAAGGATATATTACTTTCAAACTGTCTATCCTGGCTTTAACATTTATCTTCAGGTTCAAATATTTATCAGAGAGCAGAATAACTCAATGCGACACATTGGCCCAAAGCACTCTGCAAAAAAATCTGTGAATGATGATGTCTTGTAACTTCTTCAGGAAGCAATGAGGGAAATAAGTGAATCCTCACTGAGGACACATTTCTTGGACTTCCTGCCAGCAAATCAAAAATCTCAAATGTATTTACCACTTCAAGCAGTAATGAAATGACAATAAGCTTACTAGTTGTGCTGTGGTAAATAGCTACCCTGTTAGAGATGCTGGGGGGAGAAGACAAGAAGAACGCCAAAAGACACTTATTTATACTGAGAGTTGGAGAATGGAGAGGGAGAGAAGTGGTAAGAAGGGTTGTCATAGCACAAAGGAACTAGACGAAGATTTGATGGTCCTCAGGCTCCTGTATTTCTATGCAACTGAAGCTCTGCTTCTGGAAGGGATGAATGTCAGGGAGCTTTCTTACATTTCTAGGTCCCCAGCGATTTTTACCACAAAACAATGTGGCCAACGCAGTTGGATATGAATTTTAAAAAAAGAAACAAAACAAATATTAAGAAATAGCTCAAATATAAGAATAAATTAGTCTAATAGTCTTATTTGTTTGTGGGATACTTACTAGTCTTACAGATACAAGATGTATTTTTTCAGCATATATAATAATGGCCTCTGATTTTAGAGTGGACTGAAGTGTCTCCTCAGAATCAATACTGATAGCTTAGTACAAATGGTATCAAAATCTTTGTGCCTGTAGCATGTTGTTCCGTGCTGAAGCCTCACTGACTAATACTAAACAGTGTCCCAGACAGTAAATCGACTTTTAGAAATCCTGCATCTATTTGCTGCAGGTGTCCGGTTATTTCAGAGTGCAGTGCTAACTGCAGCTGTATTTCTGATGTTGGCCGAAGCTAGTTCAATGAGAAACAGAAGTCTGCTGCATCTATTTCTGCTGCGTATGTTCTACCCATCTCTTTCACAGCCGCTAACTCTGCATGGCTGAAGGACTTAGTGTGAGACTCTAAATACAGCCTACTAGAATTATGGAGGTCTATTTTTTCTTGGCAGTTGTTTCTTACTTGTGTGTGTATAATATAGAAAGAAGTACGTTATCTAAGAAAGGAAGGTAACAAAAAGCTGGCTTCATACTTAGGAACCATGCCTTAAATAGCTTCTGTTTGCAGCTTCCACTCAGATTTCCGAGTTATTGGGTATTATGAAAGCTCTGTGCAGTTCGTTTCAAGCAATGTGACCGATTAAACTGCCCAGAAGCATTAAACCATTATGCTGAAGAACTGGCGTAAACCTAAATATAAGTGAAGAAATTTAGTTCTGCAGTCTCAATAACTTTCTAACTCCCTCTTTTCAGCACTAGAGTATCTTGTCTGTCTCTCATTTTTACTCTGCATATAGAATTCTTAATGTTAAAGGCCAATTTCTTCATTTTCTCCCAGGTAAGCGTTGAAAAAACAAAGAACTGTGCAGTCTGAAAACAAAACCAAACAACCTACCTTTGCCAAGAAATCTGAAAACCGAGTAGACAATGTTATGGTGGTGCTTTAAAAAAGCAAAACCCTCCAGAAACCCAAACCAAACAAAAAACCAAACACAAGTAGGTTGGAACACTTAATTTCTGCATTGAGCATTACACTGTTTTATGTAACTAATTTAACCCCCAATGATGTTGTCATATTTACAAACTTTGAAAGGAAGATGAATTCTGAACCATTTTTCATTGTGGGATAATGACACTGGGGAATTGCCAGTTTTGGAAAATAACCTTCCTGGCCTCTGAAGTACAACCAGCTGTTTTTGAGATAGTGTCACAGGTTGGAATTTAATGGGAGTCTGTATTTGAAACTTCAAAGCCAATGTTGCTGGCTTGAGATATTTAGCTAATTTGCATTAACATTCAAGAACATCTTGCTGGCCCAAATCTCATGTGTTCAGATGACCCCTATAAACCTGAAATAACAGGGCAGTGTGGCAGAAAATGACTTCATGCGTAACTATTTTATCTTTAACACTGGTATCTGTTTAATATTTCTCTCATGATGGTATTACTCAGTACGACTTCGGAGTTAGATTACCAGAACATTTGGAAGACTTACATGGCAAGGACTTACAATCCTAACTCGGAGTGTATATGTAATATAGAATTTATCATGGTGTATTTGATTTGTTAGCAATAAAGAAAACATTGTGCTTCGTTTCTATTCCCTCCTTGTATGAATTAAAAAGTACTTGGATATAGGGTTTTTCTGGTATCATCTGTGTGCCAAGAGAACACTATAACCACAATACAAAAAGTCACTTCCATGTATACTTGTAAGTTTTAATAGTAGTGACAAAACCCTAAAGGTAATTAGCCAAGGATTTGGGAGTTAAAGACCTTTTAGGTCTTTATGTAGGAAGGCATATATAATAAAACTCATTATTCAATTATTTAAGTAGGCAAATGGATTGACTAGCTTGGAATGGATGTCTCCTCTAAATTGCTGTCTGAGGTATTCCTTAGCCAAGGGAAGGAATAAATTATGCTGTTCATCTACTGATTTGCTGAATTGAACAATAAGGAGATTCATTATTGTTCTAATGATTACCAGCCTTTTTTAACATGCTAACTAGTGTCAGACACCAGCAGCACATAGCAGACCTAGCTCTAATTGGCAATAACATGGTGAGATGTTCCTAGTTTTCAATTGCCTTGCTGAACTTGCAATCGCTTGCTCTTTCCTGATCATTCTACCTGCTGAATTTGTGCCTCAGGCTGGCTGTATAGGCGTGCTTTAGCCACGTGTAACACAGGGAGAAAAATATGAAGTGTTGAGTTGCTGCAAGAAAAGGTGCAGACTGGACACCCGAGCTTCTTTCCTAGGGACGACATGAAGAGAATGGGACTAGGATTATAAGATATGCGCTTGGAAATAGGAGTCCGTACTTAGGAGAGCACTCTCCTTTGAAACCTTGAGTGGAAACAGACACATCCATCCTAAGACACATCCATTCTGCAGCTTAAAAAAATAATCCAAAGCCACATAAATGGAATTGTAAGACTGCTACATGCTTGACATGCAGGGCTTGTATGTATGGCTTTATGCATGCACTCGTTCTGCTTTAGGAGATGGTAACATAAAGGCCAAAGCACTTTGGGTTTCTGAAAGACCGTTGTGACAGGGGTGGTGGTGGGGAACACAAAGATGGAAGCCTGGGGCTTGCGGAATTAGGATGCAAAAGAGAAATCTGCTTTTGGAGATGAAGAAGCAGATGGAAGGACTCCTTTCAAAGCAACTAAGCAAGTTACTCCTCTGTAACAAAGATTCTGATAGTAATTTATGAAATAATCCCTGTTATTGGGACAGGTAGTTTTGAAGCAGCATTTAAACTAATTCAAACTTTTTTGTAAGACTAGTTTACACAGATTTGCATTTGAGGATCTCAAAGTTTCTTATGTGCTGTTTTTCTATTCATGGAAGGAAAGATAGCCAGAAGTAGAACCTCAATTAATATACACCAGAATAGCCCTATTTATTCAGTGTTTTCAAGACTACTTGTTATGAGTAAACCTAATTCCTGTCCTTTAGAATTTGTCAAGAAGCTTTCTGGGGAATTTTGGTATAACCTACTGCTAGACTTACAATTAGCTTTGTAAAAGGCTCTAGATGGTTTTGAAGCAATAGATATTGCTTTCACATTTGAGAATATGTTTTAATAAGCACTGGATTGGGAAATCATTGTTACAAATGTAGATGTTTGGAATTAAATGGATTATGGTATGGTATTAATATTTATAACTCATTTTAGAAGTGAAAAAACTCAGTTGTGTAGGAGTGTCTTCTACAACAGGGTATGTCATCTTTAAATATACAGCTTCTTCTATCAAGGAACCTATTTTTTGTTTTAGATGGTTGAACCAGTTTGAGCTTCTGCATCTGATTAACAGATCAGAATAGGAGCAGTAGCTTTATGGGCTTAGATACCAACTTAATTACCAGCTTTTAACATGCAATCTGGTACTTTTATTAGCCTGGCAAATCAAAGAGCCTAATGAGCTCTGTTTTGCATTATGCTGTCCTGGAAAATAGGTGGTAGCAGTTAGGGGGGGTGATACAGGTTTTCTGCTCCTTTTTTTAAAAAAAAAAAGTTGGCTGAAGAAGTGAAGCTGGCTGTTGGAGAAAAATACTGGAATCATTTTTTATAGTTGTAAGGCATGCAGTATCTTCAGTTTAAGGATAGCTGGATCTGCCTGTTGAAGTGTGCTATCCTTGCTCTGTGCGCCCCTCTGTTATGATGTCTAAGATATTAGGGCAATTTATGAAGAACTTATGAACGGATCTGAATTATTCCCTGGGTGGTTTTATTGAATAGCCTAGTGCAATCTTTTTGCAGCTCTTCAGAATAATTCCTGGTGGTTTTTAAGCTCTTCAGATTTACCGATCTCCTGTTCCTCGGACATTTAATGTCATCTGATAGATTCTCAAATTACAACCTTCTTTTTCCTGTTTTGAAACACTTTTACCTGTTAACTGGCTTGCTTATTGAAGTGTTCATAATTTTCAGGGGAAGGAGTTATTAAATTGCTGCTCATGGAAAAGCTGAGTCAAAATTTGTAATTAAGGTTTTAATTCACCTGAGCAAAACCTTGTGAAAAGCCTGGTTGCTGTGCCTTCAGGCCCAGCATGCCCTCGAGATATCTGTAACTTCATTGTGTTGCATTACCGCAGCTATGCGTAATAGCGGTCCCTACAGTAGCAGAAAACCCTCTTTGGAAGAAGTCCTCTTTAGTCTCTCCTGTACTGCTGTCTTTTCTTCCTGAAGTCCTGCTTGAAGGTCCTTTTGAAGTGGTTAATAATTAATAATGTAGCTGTCTGCAGGGGAACTAGACCGGATTACCCTTGACATGCCTTCTAGATCCATGTTCCTAATTCCCAAGATGTGCTTCCCATGTGGGGTGAGGGGAAGGAGCTATTCGCCGACTGTCTTTTTACTTGGCTTATTTTTGAGTGAGAATTTGAGAATCTGACCTTTACTAGCAGCCCTGCATTTAAGTCTTGCTGCTTGAGAGGCCAGAGAGGAAGAAGAGATCAAAGCCTCCAGCTCAGTTTCTGAAGTGCTGCTATCTGTTCTTAGTTTATTTCTTTCCCCACCCACAAACACATTCTCTGCATCTGAGAATAATTTGAATTGGTATACCAAAAAATCAATACTTTTAAAAATTGTTTTTCTGGCTATACTGTATGCCTGTACTTGTAATTCAGTTGGGTGGAGGGTGTTTCAAAGCATCTTTCTTCAAGACATCTGTAGCTTTTATTTTTCTGTGTGACTATTGGAACCTGAACTAAGGCTCATATTCAGCTGCAATGTGGTAACAGAAATGGAGCCAAATATTTAGAAATCTAGTACACAGTACTCCACTTCAGAGACAGATATTTTTTTAGTTGTGGACTGCTCTTGTAACAGTTGATGATTAACATGCTTTTTTCTGTTTAATATTTGAGATAATTTTAGCTTAAACTCCTGTTCCCAACTGATGTATATCTAAAGCAAGCAAAAGAAAATGATCAGAAGTCTCCAAGTTATACTCAATAAGATGTAAGAGGGTTGGAGGAGAGAAGAGCACCAACAATATTGACTTAAGAATATAAAGCACTAAGCTTGCATTGCAGAAGGTCACAAATTTATAGATGTCGTACAATATATAGGCTATCGACTGAGTTTTCTTCCTTTCTCATTTTGAAAGGAGAGGTGAAATAAAACATCCTGGCAGATCTGTCACATCTGTTCATCTTCCATTCTTCATCACCTCAGAGATGGCAGAGATGAAGACGTTTTTCTTTCCTTTAAGCATGCAGATGTTTTTTTCCCCATTTTTTCATGCAGTAACGGAGATTCACCACTTCTCCCAAAACGCTGGATAGCTGTGCAGAGACAGAAGGAAAACAGTCATTGGAATGTGCACGTGGTGTTTTCAGATGCCTCCAGAAATGTGGCTAGATGACTGTAATACTCAGTTTGTATGGTATCTTGCAGCCACAGTGTGATCTCAGGGACCTGAATGAACTAACTTTACCTGACTTTCATGAGACCCTATGCGTTTTTATTACAACTGAATAAAGCCTGGAAGTGCTTCATCCCATGGAGAATGAAATGCTCTTTACTCTGTCCTTAAAATCCATCCAGAGTTCTGATGTTTCGATGTAAGATCTTAAAGGCTAATGACATCTCTGGGGATCTATAGCTACGTATACGGAGAGAGCACACAATACTGGTGCTTTCCTGTGGCAAACCAGCTTCAAAGGCTCAGTTGTTGGCTAGCTCCGGTGATCGTGTATGACCAGGTCATGAAGCTGAAGGTGCTGAATGCTGCTATTCCTTATCTTCACTGGTATAGTAGCTAAAGGAGAAGATCATGTAGAAATTATGGGAATATAAAGGGTACTTAGAACATCCTGTTGGCTGCCAAATAGTCATATTTCATCCTGCAAGAATGGATGGCAGGGCAAGGTTCATTCTCTAAAATGAATTTTTGTTGCTAGGTGTTGTCTTTTTGCATTCCAAGCTGTCCTAGACTGTTGTGGAATCCTCTTTACACTTAACTAGAGGCTAAAACTACTGAAATGAACACCTAACTCTTGAGCAGGGGAGAGCTCTGCAAGAGGGTTTCTGGAATAAGTCTGCTCTTCACAGGAGCACTGGGAGCACAGACGTTTGAACCCAGGTTATAATGGAATTGAGCAGTTCGGGACTATATAGAGTGATTATCTGTAGCAGATGACACGATTCAGTGATGGAGATAAAAATGTGCTGTCAGAAATATTTTGACCAGCCCTAAATATGAATAAAACTATAAGAGTAGCACTTGTCAGATGTAGCTGTAGCCATCTCTGAGTTTAGTTTCTCCTTAATTCCTTAAGATTGTCTATAAAATTAATCAAGTATTTCATATTTTTTCAGTTTCTGGACTATGTACAATGACCACACTTCAAAGAAAAGCTCATTAAGTGTCTCAATGAGAGATTTCTGGCTTAATCTGAATATTGCATGCCCTCTTGATGCTTGCACTTCATTGGAAGTGGCTGCTGGAACTCATAAACAGAGCTGACTGATGATTTTCATTCCTCAAGTGTCACATTTTGAGTTACTGCGCAGTAGCATGCTTTACCTTAGCACAGGTTTGTACATTCAAAGAGAAACTTGTCAACGTGATCTATGTCCCATTAGAACCTAGTCATCTTAGCCAGCAGAGATGGCTGACGTATGAGAAGCCTTATAACCTGTAATTCAGCAAGCCGCGAATATCCAAAATATCTTCTGGATTAAATGCTGCTTCTGCAATTTATTACTTCTTTTCAGATCTTTAGTGAGTGAAGATGAAACACAGTAACAAGTTAAATTCATTGCCTAATAGATTTTATGCAAAATGTAATTGAAGAAATTATTTTCCTGAAGTTAGAATAAAAAGCAGCTGATATTTTTTTTTGAGCAAAAACTCATTTTCAGGGAAAACCAATTTTCTTCCTTTGATTTCCTGCAGTTATTTACTGTCTGGTTTTGGAACATGAATCTTTTAGAAATGTGAATCATTGGGAATTTTCTGACATGGGACACTGTTTCCTTCCCTCCTCCCGCCTATACTAGAATGTCATTCTGACAGGTTACCAAGAATAAGTTTTTCTGAGCAGAAATTAAAAACCAGAAACCAAACTTAAGTTTTCAGAGAAGTGCTCTCCCAGTTCTTCTATTCAGTACAGTTCTGATCCATAATTTATATGCGCATACTAAACTGTAATATATTGCCCTCAAAGCAATGAACAAGCCACCTATGCATCTCTTTTGGAGACTGAAGTTGTTCTGCTGACCATGAGTCCCTTTAAATATCAGGTATTCCCAAATACACATAATAATTTGGCAGTGCATTCAGAGCACTACAGACTGATTATTTTGTCGATGCTGTAATATTTTCTTTTGTAACCAAATAGCTTAAAAATGCCTGGATCTTGTTTTTAACATTCAATTTGATTACAGATCAGAAAGAAGGAAAAACTACTTCCTACTACTGCTGACAAATATTAAATACCTCAAATAACAGGATTTACTTGAGGAATAGGACTTGTGGCATTAACCCTATGAATGCCTATTTGCTGTGTATCATAACACGTCCTTTCAGTAACTGATAATACTGTTAATTACTTAAAATTCATCTCGTGTCTTACTACTGGTTGCACACTATCAATGTAAGTCTCATAAACAGCACTTCCTACCTAGTAACTTTATTTCTGTGTAATTTAAGGAAGTAACTTTGGACATGTGGCAAAAGCTAAGTAATGCTTTTCACAACTGGAGAGGCTAAAGCAGAACAATTTTCAGAATTATTCTTTGTCAGTGGGGGTGTGGTACCTCGGGTGTAACGTGCTTATAATAGAAAAATAGTTATAAAATTTGTTGCAGCTGCTTTGTCAGATATTAAACTTCCTCTGACAAGCATCACACTGAGTTACTGGGCTGCGTATAGACTAAGGCAACTCCTGTGTGTGACCTCTCCACTTGATTAATAGCTCCCTACCAATTTTTAAGCCTGTGAACCACGAGCAGCTGTACGGTGCTGGTGTTCAACAAACACAATGTGTGAATGCTTTATTCTGGCACACTCTTAAACAATTTAGACAAGTGCTATTTAATAAACTACCAGGAAGCCATTTAGTTTCACAGTACTGTTCTTATTGTTCTACAATGATGTTTGTGGAATACCAGAACAATTTGTCTGCAGCATGAGTTACCTTTTAGCTTTACATTTGTGATGTAAAGCATATGCAGACTGGCTTGTTCACATCCCTTCTTGCTCTGAGGCTACCTTCCTGAACCAGGCTTTACTAAGTCAAATACTTTTTTTTGGTATAGTACAAGTAAGTTTAGAACAAAACCTATGTGGCTTCCTTATTGCTAAGATGTAACTTGTCAGCACTTTGTAGACTCAAAAAATCCCTCTGTTGAGTACTCTGATTCCAGGTTGACTTCAGGGCTTCAATACCAGACTGATATATACTTGGAGGGTAGAGATTCCAGGATGTAGAGAGCTCTCTAAAGCTGCCTGTTGCTTGGCCTCCTGCACTGTGAATAGTAATTCCTTGAGTAGGACCGCTTTCAAAATGTATTAGTAGTTGAGAATGTCCTTGCAGGATTAGAATTGCCTATCTGTCCGGCTAGAAGCTTTGCCAGCAGCCAGTACCGTAAAGAGATGAAAAGGATATGAAACATTACTGAAATTCTCTGAAAGGCTTACTCATCTATTAGTCGTGTTTAGGCAAAGAATGAATTTCATGCTTCAGATGCAGAAATAACAGCAAATGTAAAGGTAGATCTGAGACCTGCACTGATGGAAACAAGTTTATCTGGCTGCCTTCAGGACCTTGATCGTATGAGGTAATTCAAGTGTCTCTGGAGTGGGTTTGAGGACAAAAGAGTACAATCCTGCTGGTGGATGGCAGAATAGGTGGAAGATGAGCTTTTCTGGACACAGATGCTGACAGGCTAAAACAACCTCTCAATTGGTTTGTGGCCGATTTATTTATATCTGTAGTGGTCAATGCTACACAACATGAATTTGAATAGTATGCTTCCATATCTCAGGAGGTGGTTTTCCTCCTTGGAAAACGTTTGTTGTACTTGTGCAGAAGGCTTTTTATTTTCTGACAAAATATACGCTAGTGTGGCAGCAGTGCCCACCCTTGGCATGCTGGTCAGAGGGCCCTGGGCTGGCCCAAGTGCAGGACTGCAAACTGTCACTTGTTTAAATAATGCATCTTGCCGCTTACTGTGGTAGCCCTTGAGGATTTGACCAGACTCCAGCTGAAAAAAGGCAAGAGCGTGGCATAAGTTTGTGTTCCCTCAGTCCCAAATCCTCTGACACTGGCAGAGGAGAAAATGAGATCATGTTTTTCTTCTATGTTATTTTCTTGGTCATCTACTCTGGGTGAAATTTTTTCCTCTAAGCTCTACTTGCTTTCCTTTCCTCTTTTCATCTCTGTTTTCCTCCTTCCAGCAGAATTAGCAAACAATCACCTGTCCCTCTTCCCACAGTGTTTTCTGAGCATGGCAAAAAGAAAAAGTAGCCTCCTGGCTTCGCTAAGGCTGTTGATATATAAAAAGGTTTCAGACTGAGGACTGCGGAGCGAGGTAGTTTGAGGATTACATGTAATAAGATTCTGCTGTGGAGTAAATACCATACAAGATGGCACTTGAAGTGAAACACGGCCTAGATTTACTGAGGACTACAATCGATGTGATGGATCATCGCGAGTGGGTGCCAAAGGAAGCTGCTGTTCATGTTTGTGGTATTTCACAGATGACAGCGAGCTCTTTTTCTTCCATAAAGGAGGACTTATGGGAGTTTACTTGTGCCTTGTCCAGCAAAACAAATCAAAACATTTAAGCTACTATAAGAATGTTCTGGCAAGGGAAACATTAGCACAAATTAAGTACTTGAAAAAAAATTTTAAATCCTGCAGATTTTGTAAAGGAAAAGTATCAAGTGTAGTTTGCAGAGACAGCGTGGCTATGAACAGCTAAGGTACTTGCCGTTGTTAGCACTTATTTAGATATAATTTACCATAGTTCAAGCCATTATTACTCACATGAGTTCATTCTGTCGTAACTTAGAAGACAGAGTTGCTTGATGGAGCATTGATACTCTAACAGCTTTTCTCTGAGTCTTCACATAGTATCAACTAAAGCTGAACCTCAGCTTCGGTTTTTCTTAAGAGGCTGGTTACTATAACAATTATTTGAAATCATTTATTCTTGATTAAACTATATTTTGCTTAGAGGCCACATGATCACAAATTCCTGTGATCAAAATTCAAATGGCACAAGCCATGTTTTTCTGTCAGGCATTTTGTAAGTTAATTAAATCTTTGGCACTGTTAGATCTCTGCTTGCAGTCACCCCCTACGCTGGCGTTGCAGCAGGGGTTACAATAGGTTTTCTGGAACTCTTTTTCTCAGTTTAACATTAGACACATTGGTGTAGACAAATGCAAGAATAATTATGACAATAAAAATTGTAGTAAATGCTAATGGTCTTGTGACAGGAAGTTCTGCTTGTGGTACTATGCTTTCTGTTATAAAATTACAATAAGGGTGATCTAATAGCTATGTCCCCTCATTTTATGACTAAGCCTTGGGGTTTTTTTTCATTTCTCACGGTAAATTGAGCTACTTATTTTTTTTTCCTCCCAGAAATTCTGTTATTTGGTCACTTCCCTGTGCAATCTGTACACAACCTCCCAAATGTTATTGCTAGTTTCTGGTGTGATTTGACTTAATCAATACACGTTTTGTAAAGATTAATGGTGTCTCGTTCTATAAATCCTGATTTATCTGATGCTTTAGGTATATTTTTAATTAATGGCATTATACAGATATGTGAGGAATGAATTTAGTGTCGGGATAAGACTGTGAATAGGTGAAGAATGTGTAGAAAAATTCTAAGAATGTAGATTTTGCCTTTATTAAAGGGCATCTTGATACTTTTCTGTGGAAGTATAGCAATGTTGTGAAAAAATTCCTAATGTGTTGTAAACTACCTGTAAATACGTGATTTAAAGCAGACTAGGATGAAGAGTCTGGATATTCTTTAATCACGAAACTAGATGCTTAGTTGAACAGTTTCAGTCAAGGACTAGCATTTAAATGACTCAAATCTGAAGGCTGAACAACATTTCCCATACCACGTGTAGAGCCCACTGAAGCAGGTAATGACTTTGAAAAGTGAGAAAGCAGTAGAGATCAGTAACAAACCCCAAATTAATTGATTAGAATAGTATTTTAAAAATAACATTCCCTAGAGGAAAAAGCCTGTAAAGACCCTGTAAAAAGTATGTTTAATGGAGTGTAACTTCATCTTGATCATGAATATATTACATTTTGAAATTAATTAGCAGTAGGACAAGCAGGCAGTGATTGTGACTTGTCAGCATGACATTGCATGTTACTTGTGGCAGTCCATTTCCTACATTAAATATGCTGAGTTCTTTCTCAGGCTCAAAGTCTTGAACTTGAATTAAGCATTTAAAGCTGATTGTAGAATCTTAGTACCCAAACAGAGGTAAAACTTGTTCCAAAAAAGTTGCCCGTGTTTTCCCTTCAATATATGGAAACTGAAAATTGATTAAATGGCGAATTGCTTTGATACTAATAACCAGCTGTATCCCTTCGTTACTTGATGCAAACCTGAATGTTTGTGCACAGAGGACTTGGATTTTAAGAAATGTTTCCTGCAGACTTTTTTCACAAAGAAAACTGTTAAACTTACCTGTTGTATCTTCTTGTGAGGAACTGCTGAAATCATTTTTGAAAGCTAACAAATCTCTAAGATTACCAAAAATCTGTCAGACTTTTCATTTGTCCTTAAATATATATTGTATCCTAAAAGCGCTCTTTGTCAGAAGAAGATTGTTTTTGGTTTTTTAAAATATATAATTAAATATAGACTTGGATTCAAGCTGAATTATTTAGGATAAATTTTCATAAACCACAATAAATAGAAATTATTTTATATTTTGATTTCTGAAACATGGTGTTCTAAGACATTTTTCCTTCTGCAGTAACTTTTGAAATGAAAAGGGTGTTCCATCTAACAACTGCCAAAAAATATTCTAGTAATGTAATTGCCATGTTGTATTATTGCCAAAAAAGACAGTAATTTAAGGTTCATGCTCTTAGACTTATTTTGTCTCATCTAGCATAACCTCTCGCTACCTTGATTCTATTTTACTGTTTCCCTGTGACATCAGCTTGAAAACCAGTTTCTCAACCTGACTTCACTGTTTGTTGTGGTTTGCTTGTTGTGGTTTTTTTTTCTGTGCTCCTTACTTGGTGGAACTCTCAGAAATCCTTCTCAATATTTACCTTCAAAATCCTTCTTAAGATTTGATCCTCTTGTGAAGCCTAGAGGCATCATGTGTAATGTTACACATGTTAACATAACTTATTAAACCTTGAAGTTGGTAACTTTCTAGTGTGCTCATAGAGAATGATTAATTGTCAGTGCATATTTAGTTTTAAATCTGATGGAATTAGTTTTTAACTTCAGAATCTGCAAAGGCCGAAGGGCTTGAAATGAAGTTCTTTTGATTACAGGAGTCTGACTACTGACCAGCAAACACACAGCTCACAGTATGATGTGAAAAAATAATAAAAATAAGTTATAAACATCTTACTATGAGCTACTTAACTTACAAGTTTTCGCTTCTTTTCCTGTATTAGCATGCAAAACGCTATCACAAAATGTTCCTGTGTGCTAGAGATGTGTATGGATTTTACATCAATATCATTACTAACATGGACATAACACTTATTGGAGAATCTTTGTGATGAACAGAAAAGCTGTACAAGTGTCCCGGGGATTCTGGGTGGGAGATGTGAGCTAATTCAGCTGGACTGGTTGAAAATGCCATATGAAGCTGAAAGAGTTAAGGCTTACAGGTTATTTTTAGACAGTTGCAGTTAAAAGGGATTAAGCGGCTGCTTAAAGAAGAAACCTTAATTTTTTTTCTACATGCCTGTATGGTTTTGCTCCTCTGTTCTGTATTTGGATAATGTCAGTATTGAGAGCCAAGTCCAGCTTGTTCCAGTTCTGGCTACTGACATGGGTAAGATCAGAGGAACTGGGCTTCACTGGGAAATTCTTCTGTACTTGTAGCTATCCTATGAATGGCAACAGAAGGTTCCTGGTAGGAGCAGTTGTGTGCTGTAGATAAAAGGAATTACTGATTACTGGGTGAGCAGATAATGATGAACACTGACTCAGACACACAATGCCTAATCTTGTCACACTGACGATTTTCAGACCAACTACTGCTCTGCCTAACAGAGCATACATCTATGGGGCAGACCTTCCTAAATCAGCAATACGACTTAGTGTGTGTGGATGGAAAGATTTTTTTAGATGACTTTTTTCAAGCTGATGATAATAAACCTCTGATCTCTACTTGGATATTTCGATTTCTTGAACTCTGTGGAAGTATTCACCACCTTAGTTGCCCAAATAAACACTATGTCTCTTTTAATACTGCCAAGAGTGAGAATGATACTTTAGAAGAATGAGACAAAGACAGAGCTTGTTCTCTCCTGCTAACCTCCTAGCTAGCTTGCTTGTAAGATGGACTTGTGTAATTCCTGTTATAATTTCAGTCAGTCAAGAATTGCAGGAAACTATGCTAATGAACAGGTAAGACATTTCAGAAGGTTGTCTCCCTTAGCCAGAGCTGTCTATAAAATGCAAATCCAGATATAGGACACTGATAGAAGAAAGTCTTCTGGTAGAAGATGAAAACAGTTGGCCATGGGCTTTCTCACCTGCTGAGCTATGATTTGGGGTTAGTCATCAGCGAGCCACTGCAGAGCATTAGCCTTTTGTATCTAGATGGTATCTGATCCCATAATTCTCCTGTAGTTCATAGCTGATCTGTAAGGAGACAACAAAAGCAGAGAGTTCTCATCAAAGCCATCTCTAAATGAGAAATAGAGTACCAGTGTCTGGGAATATAGTTAGTAATTAGTTCTAGCTACAGGAATCTCTGCTAGTCCGATGAACAATGAATTTCCATATATTCTGGCAAAGACTTTTTTAAAAAAATTAGAAATCTTTCACAAGGTAGGATCAGTCTGTTTCTTTTGCTTTCCTTTTACTTGGTGGATAATCATCAGATAGCCTCCTAAAGTATTTGAAAAGTTGCCTGCAGCAGGTTCAGTGTATGATCTTCTATGTCTGTAATGACTGCATTTTATCAGTAGCTTTGTGGAGACACCAATGAAGCTGTTGGTTGCCTTCAGTAGTAGAGATAACGTACATGCTCTGTGTAGGGGGTAAAGGTGCCAAAATGATTAAGTCGCTAAGCCAATAGTCTATCTTCCTGTGACATTAATATACTGCAATTAGTTCTTAATTTTGCTATTTGTTACATTGTGTATTGCTTGGCAATGAAAATGTATAGTTGGAATAAGCACAGTCTTGCTCACCCAACAAACTTTTCTGTTTTCACCAAGAGTCACAAGTTATAACCTGAAGCTGTAGCTATAATAACTTGAAATAGTTCAGCATGTTAAATTTCAGTGGAAACCTGAAAATTTTCCCTTGGTATCCCAGACTTGTCACAATGGCGGTTAGAATAAAAGTGGACTTCATGAAAAAGGTTTTTGTGGATCCTGTAACATGCTTTCACATAAATAATAAATAGTCATGCTCAGTGTTTGGATTCTATTATATATAAACTGTGAGAAACCTCTGACAGCTCCAGAAAGGGCAGGTCTTTCAAGTATGTTTCAGCAACATGGACTTTGTGTCAAGGTAACTTCCTGCAAGCTCAGGTGGGGATTTTTCAAGCTTACTGTCCTGTTTCAGTGATTAAAGAGGTTGCCTTTAGATTTCAGGATAAAGAACAACAACCAAACAACAAACTGGAAGTTTAAGTCCTTAAAATAAACTTCTGTTGCTACAGCTAAAAAAAAATTGAGCTATCTAATGTTCAATTTGATCAGGCTTTAGAAGACAGCTCTGAAATATGTGCTTTGTAGGCACTTCAGAAACAGGAGCACAAGATGCTTAAATTGCTTCAAGGCTTGATCTGTAGTTCATGGCCTGCCTTATTTCACCCTCTGCTTCAGAACTTCAGCAAAGGCTTGTTTTAGCCATATAGGAATCAAACCCTTGTCACCTTCATAGGCAATGTGATACTGTAAAAAAATTAAGGTCTGCAGAAAGAGTAGAGCAGAGAAGTTAACTGAGGGGTTATTTTTGTTGTAGGTCTGGGGTTTTGATTTTCATATTCCACTGAGGAGATGCAGTTTTCAGTACAGTCTTAGCTTTTTGGAGGGATTGGCTGAAATGAACGCAGTAGGTGACCTAGGTTAAAAATGGGGCTGTACACATGCAGGCTACACAGAAGTGTGCTGTAGTAGTGTTGCAAAACACTGATGTTTCCTCCTTTGAGACCTGTTTTCCCTGTGAGAACTTGGTGATGATGGTAAAGGCTGGTCCTGCCACAGCAGCGCTCAGTGTACGCGCCTTGGGAAGCACAGGGGAGGAGCAGAGCATGTGAGCTCTGTGCTGCCACAACTCGTGGCATTGCCATGGGAGGTAAGTTGCTGCTGGATCTTGGATGTGTACCTGTGCTAGACCACAGTGAGGACAGCAGAATGCATATCTGAGGGTGACGTAAATCACGCTTCCTTGGCCATAGGTTTCTTAGCAATTTAGGCTGGAGGGATTCCCACTTCTTTCAGAATGGCTTTTCCCATTCTCTACTTGAGGCCATGTGGAATTTCAAGATCAGTTCCTTGAATGTCACTTCTCAGTTTTTGTTTGACATAGTATTATTGATGGAAAGATAGGAGCAGTATTTTTCAGTAGTTCAGTGATTTTTTTTTAGTATCTTTTCTTTTTTTGAACTGTTCTGGAGGCGTTGCAAGAGTCTCAAAATCAATTGTCTGAGGCTGCATTAAAGAATATCATGTCTGAAGCTTGTAAACAGGAGTTGATTTCTATATACTACTGGTTAAAGGCAGGAAAATAAGCAGTTATTTTTCCACGTATTGAACAATTACAGCCATGATTACTTGTTATGAATGAATAATGAAACTCCTGTTGCTGACAGTACCTCAGGTTACTCTTTATTCTTCCTTCTTAGTTATCTGATATGTACACTTAAAACTTGGAATGCCCTACTGTTTTTGTGTGAATATTGAAATGCAAATAATTAAACAGCACTTACGAGTGCAGTTGACCCTGATTTCTTCATAAAACACTGTAGGTGTCAGCTGGAAAATTTAATGTAGTTAACATGCTAATTTCTGTGGTTAGTGGAAATTTAATGGCTTAATAGAAATGATTGTAATTTCTGCTCCATGGAAGGGTTTAATGTAACAGACTTCCTGGATGAAATGACTCACTCTAAAAGGAATTTGTGAGGAAATTGGAGCTCTTGGTGAGACCACAGCCCTGTCTGTTTGGTCTTCTCAGGAGCATTTCTAGCAACTGGGTAATGCTGGCTATACAACACACTCTTACCTAAGGGTCATTCTACTTCTACGTAATTTTTTCTGACCGGGTATGTCCACAAAGGGCCTGTGCTTTCTTCACTATAATAGAGTTAGGCCATGTAAAGAGGTGTTAAGGTAACTTGTTTCTTCAGGTATGTGGTATCAATGAAAATAGGAAGGGTAGAAAACTCTAATACATCAGGGCTATATTTTTTAAATATTGTAGTGCTGTGCCATTAACTTAGAGAACAGACAATTGTTTTCAGCATTTATGTCTATTGTGCAATCCGGAAGAATTTAGATGTCCCTTGCTAGCATTCCATCTCTCTTCTTGTTTTGCCAACCAAGTTGATAATGTCTAAACCACAAACTTTCCTTTTTACATTATGGTTATGTTGTGTTTTATCCTAAACCATTTATGTTCTTGATCAGAAATACAGATCATTTTGCTCAAATATTGTAACAGTCTGTGTAATAAAAGTGTTCTTTAGGAGTAGGTTACTATTGTGTTGTCAAATGCCGTTGATGGTGATAGTTCCAAGTGTTTAAAAAAGGGAAATAACAATCTAACCTGTAGAAACAGGAAGGGCTATGCTATGAAATGAATGTTTACTATGAGACATACTTAAGTCTACTCTTTCCCTGCAGCTTAAATTAAAAGAGAAAAAATGCAGCTCCTGTTTCAGCAGTCTTATGTGCAAGGTGGGGGGGAGCCATCCATAAATATTTGGACAATGATTACAGTAAAGAATGGGCAATTATCTAGCGAGCGTGTTTCCAGTTGTGGTTTTGTAGGCATTTTTTTCCAACTATGACTTAATTTCCCCAAAGCAAAGCCCAGCCTAATTCCATTTACCTCCATGCCGATGTTATTTCAAGGAGAGTCCCTCAAAGATTTTCTCCCAGGTATTTTTAGAGGAAACAGTACTATGTTTCCTGATGTGCGTGAAGAAGCAAATACATCGTTGTTGAGCATGTGGTTCAATGCATGAATCGCTGCTCAGGGAAAGTGCATCTCGCTCACATCAAAGACTTGAGTCTACTGTAAATAACCAAAGAGTCTTATGGGAATGTTTTCATCATTGATTTCTGACATTCTGCTGAAATGTTTCACACAATGTGCTATTTGGGTTTGAGTTTTTCATCTAGGCTTTGGGGTGGGAACGTGAATTTCAGTTTCCTGTGTTACAATAATTTGCGTGAAGAAATGTGTCCATTTAGAGTATCGACAAGGATCATTGAAGAGCTTGTGCAAGTAAATCTAGCAACAAAGGCAGGCAGAAGAATTGCAGGGATGTCTGTCACGTTGCTTAACTCACAAGTACTGACTGTGGCAGCACATGATGCAGAGTAGTTTGATCTTGTGATTGTCAGCAAATGACACAAAAATTAGTTTTGTGAGGAAAAAAAGATGGCCTTGTGTAATATCAATGGCCTTAAGTGGTGGTTAGTACTAAGTAGCATATATATGAATATCAGTGATGACTGCATGGTCAGAGCTTGTTAGATTAATGCATTCTTAACAAAGTATTTCTGGAGAATAGCAATATTAGATTTTGATATCATGTATTTCAAGAAAAGAAGCTTGCAGTATAAAAACACAGATCTAGCACAAGAACAACTGGGAACGAAAGACACAATGTCCTTGCTTTGTTTTGATGCTAATGATACAGTCTGCACCTGGCACATTGTCAGCACAGTATAATTCTCCTTAATTGAAGAGTAGTTTGTGTATCTGTGTTGATTTTTCTCTCTGCTGTACAGTGTTCTTACTGGAATCAATGTCCAGGGAATGAAGGAAACCTACTGGATTAATGCCACTTGAGGCTCTTGCTGTAGCCTCTGCCCCGCTGCAGAAAAGACTGTGAAAGGAAGACTTGATAGTTTAGCAGCCAGCACTGGGTGTTCTCAAGTGAAAAGCACTTGATACATATTGTGTCTTTATGTACATTTTGATAGCTACCTATATCTCAGTGGTCAAAACAAATATTTATATAGAAAAATTGGTATTGACCTTAGGGTCTGGCTTTTTGTCTTTCTGTTCTCCATTCTTCCTCTTCTCCCCAGTCTGTGTGATCATTCCTGGTGACTGCTGAACTACATCTCTGATGAATAAAGGAACCTACCTCGAAATTCAGTGCAGTAGTTAAATTATCAAAAGCTGAAAACCCCAACAAACCCCAAAGTTACATTGCATATTTATCTCATCAAGCTGTTTCTTTGACATTTCCTTTTCCTTGCGTTAAATCGCTCTTGGACAGTGTTTTTGAAAATTTATCTCCAGTTTTGGCCTTCTGATGCATGTTCCCAGAGACTAGTCCCAGAGGTGTTGAAGTATATGGGAGTCCGAGCTGCACAGCCGTTCTGCGTGCAGAGAAATAATTTCAAGTACACCTGGGAATATTTCAGCAACAGAATTTCCAAGCACAGGGATGAAATAAGGAGCTGGCTTGCTATTCCAGTCCCAGTAAAGAGATCTGAATTCCTCATGACAGTGAGCGATGCAATTTTGCAATCCTAATTAATTTTCAGATAAAATAGTGAAATACAAACATCTTTAAAATGATAGGTTCCCTGAAATCCGAGGTCGTGAAGTTTGAAAGATAAAAGAATTCTTGTTACTAATTATATGCAATAACTATGAACCTGCTTCCATGGCAATGTTTGGAAAATCATGTTTGATATTGCAGAACGTGTGTATCATTCGTGACTTCAGCGTGTGAGGTTTTTTAATTTATGACTCAGTCGCTGTGGTAATGACACTGAAGTCTGTAGTTCGGAGCTAGGATCAAACTGAAGAGAAGACAAACTTCAAGATGTTAATGGAACAAAGGAAAACATCATCCTTGTGATTCTGTTGCCTGCGTGGCTTATAGAAGGGGCCCACGTTTTAAAGATGATGCTGATGAAAATTAAGTAAGATGGGAATGACTCAATGCCACTTTCAAAGCAATATATAGACATACAAAAGGAAGGGTTTAGTTTCTATGTGCTTGAGCACATTTCCCTGCAGGAGATGTGGGAGATGCTATGGAAATGAAGCAAGTTCTTTTCCATGTTTTATATTGATTGCTCTTTCATGGGGAGCGATCTTCAAATTGATCTGATGTTCTGTCACACTTCATAAGCTTCCCTCTCTTTTGCCTTAAAGCAACACTAATAACGGAGATGATAAATGGAAATATTACTCTACATATTTTAAGCTCTGCAAGTAAGAAATAATGCTTCATCAGACCAGGAGTTTGTGGCGTCAGGTAGTGCTGCTTAGTGCAGGCTGTGGACTTCCTGAGCCAAATTCGCACACGCGGTCTCAATATAATGATTTGAGCGTTACTTGTATCTAATCATACCTTTTGTGCCTAGACCATGTACTTCTGTTTTAAGGTATAAGAAATATGTCCATTCTGCCTTAGCCTGTTTAGCCGTACTTTTATGTCTGTCCCTTACAAATTTCCTTCAATGACTAAAAACACATTTAATTTCACATTCCTCAACCTCTACCCCACATAAAAGGAAAAATAGAAAGATCAGAAAATAAATAAAACATTGTGAAAATGTTTTCATTTTAGTCTCTGCAATGATTTCAGGACCTTTTTCATTATATAGTTTTGTTGCTTTAACTCAGTTCAGTTAAATAAGCTGCTGGACTTACTGGTCCATGACCATATTCATAAGATGTTCCGCAGCTTTGTGGAATGTTTGCCT
Source organism: Eurystomus gularis (assembly GCA_013400335.1). NCBI lineage: Eukaryota > Metazoa > Chordata > Aves > Coraciiformes > Coraciidae > Eurystomus > Eurystomus gularis. The sequence continues at coordinate 165,253 of VZZY01006575.1, read as the reverse complement.
GCCTTCATACCACTGACTCTACTAAAAATGCTTTTTTATGCTGACAAACAAAAGAATAGAAGCGTTGTTTAAATTACCAAATGTGCTGATTTTAGAAATTCAGGGGAACCTGCATTTGAAAGAACATATCTTTGAGAACTTATTTTCCAATTGCTGCTGAAGCGTAACACTAAACGTATGCGGTCTGTAGGTATTGGAACAGTCTGCACTGTGCAAAGTACTGGCAGATGCTGTTTGCATAACATTTGGTGCTACTCCTTAAATACTAAGTGCGATGCCTGCCAGTTTCCTCAGAGCAGGCTATATTTTTTTCCAGAACGCCTACATGATCTCATGCAGTAACTTGAATCTGGATTTCTGTGAATTAACAGGGGAATCCAGTTTCCAGAAGTTCTGTTTTGAAGAGGAAATTTGAAATTATTGTGCTGTTACGGCAAGAGTGCAACCTAGTTGAAAACAGTCTGTGAAACACCCAGATTCTTGGAAGTTCTCCCATCTGCGGGGAGTAAAGGCATGTTTAATTTTGTGGAGGAAAACCCCTTTTCCCTCTCATGTCTATAGAGCGTAAGCAGGCATATAACAATTTTTTGCTTCTGCAGAGCTGCTTATATCAATGACTGATTTCGTTGTGAGGTCCAACAAAAAGCTTCTAATGATTACTTCGGGATGTACCTTATATGCAAAAATGGATCACCCATTTCCTGTCCTTGGAAGGCTGCTCAGTGTCCCATGGCTCATACTTCTGAGTTCATTACAGGCTGTTTTGCTTTCAGTTAAAATTGTTCCTGAGGCAGTTAAGAACCATAACTTGTATTAAGTTGTTAACTTTTTTTCTTTCCCTTTGGGAAGAGGGTTGGAGTTCAAGAGGCTCAGAAGCTATAAAAAACACAGCCAACAACCCAAAACCACTGCAGCTCCAGTTTCTTAATTTCAAAACAGAGCCTTCTATTCTGTCAGTTGTGACAGGAGCTGCAATCCCCATGTCGATTGTTAATTACTTGCTGTGGCCATCACCAGTCTCACTGGTCGTCTTAAGGCACAAGTTCACCTGTAGCAATGCTGAACAGGATGAAGAGATGCAAGGGAGGCTGCCAAAGGTAGACATTTGGAGTGCTTGACAAAAGGATTTGAAGGACAAGTGTTGTAAAAGACACTTTTTTTTAATGAAAGCAAGATGAAATTATTTTGAAACAAAATAAGAAATTAACTATTCTAGTTCCAGAACTGTCAACGAGTTTTCTACCTGACATGGATACTGGGAAGGAATAAGACAGCAGGAATGTTTGATTTCCAGTTTTGCTCTCCCATTTTATCTGACTCTCTCTTCTCTCCTTTGCATGCTGCTTTGTTTTTAATCTCTGTAAATGAGTAAGTACATGTTCCCTTTTGAAGGAGGTAATGCTGCTGTGTTCCTAGTTGGGGCACATCCTCTGCTTTTCTGAGGGCACCTGTAACAAGCCAGAAAACAGTGATCTGACCATGCAGAGCAAGTCCTAACTGGGGCTAGGAACCAAGTCAAAGAGAAGCCTCCTGAAGGTAAGATTTAGTGTGCGGTGGTTTATACTGAAAGAGTGTTTTGGGGCTGGTATCTAAAATTCTATTAGGTGAACATAGCAGAATTTTTCCACTTAATTGTCTCAAAACTTGGAAAAATCCCTTCTGTTTTCTGTAAGGCATCTCTCTGTGGCGTCTGACAGATAAAAACAAGAGGGAGCTGGGGGAAGTGGAGAAGGGGAGACTAAAAGTGACTAGAAAAAGGTCATTGTTAGCTTAGCATACTGCGTTCAGTAGTGATGCCCTGTACTCTGGGGTAGTGAAATTACATCTTTAATTTGCTTTCTCAAATCTATATAAAGTATTTTATGGAGTTTCGGAAAAATTTCTTGGTGCTGCTGTATTGCTTTGTGAAACTACATTATTCACTTAAAGGTTACTTAGAAATTATAAAAAGGTACTAGAAAATGGGATGGATAGAGAATAGATGTGCTGATCCCTGTCCCTTCTTTCCTGGAGGGGAAAAATGGTTCAAAGAAAGCCCGTTACAGTCTTCTCAGGGTACCTGTGTACTAGTTTTCTCTGCTAGTATCAGGTGAGTTATGTTGCAGATAACAAAAAACAAGTGCTGAGTGATACACGGAGTACACTTCAAGAAGTATCCACCACTGCTTTCTCAAGACTTGGAAGACTGTCACCAAATTTTTAGCTTACACAATTTTCTACTCTTTTAGTATTGCCTTACATGTTTTCTCACATCTCTGTATAAAAATGTCAATCTGCTTTTAAGGCGTTTTTACATTATATTTAGATACTTGACAGAGGTTTTTTTTTTCACCCTTTAAAAAAAAATGTATTGGCTGCCAAAAATCCAAGTAGATACTTCATCTTTTTTGATCATTTTTGTTAACAAGGCAAAACTCATGTTGTAGTCTGACACTAGAATTTCATTTTTTAATACCGTTTTTTTGAGTCAGGCTATGTCTCCTTTTTGAAGTTACAATGTAAGTCAGAGTAAAAGGGAGAGAGAACGGGAAGCAGGATCTCTAATCCCCAATCTGACAGTTCTGGCTTGAGGCAAGTCACTTAAATTGTCTCTCAGATTCCAACAAAATGGCAGAACGTGTCTCTTCTTATTGGGGTATTGTTTGAATTGATTTCTACTTGCAAGATTGTGCAGAATACTTTGTGTTACTGCACTTTACGGAACCTCCCTCTCAAATCCTCACCCCTCCTGCCAATTTCTGGTTTCATATTGGCTAGAGTAGACATGGAAGGAAGGAAACAATTCTCGTTACTATTCAGAAAGGTGAAGTGAATCTAAGTATAAAATTGCCACTTAGAGCAATATTGTCACAGAAATACAAATTTGCAAATGGAGAACATGTGAACATTAAATAGTTGTAACAAGTTCCTGGGCAATTCTCTTATCTTATGGTCTCCTGTCAAGAATCTGATAATTTAAGGGATGTGTTTTGGAATTTTCATGAGGAAGACATGAGAGCATCAGGCCCTTTAATCCGTGTTGCAGAACGCTTGTATCACTTCTTAGCCCTTTAACCCGTGTTGCAGAAAGCTTGTATCACTTCTTAGCCCATGGGTTTTGTGGCTCCTGCAATGCAACTTCATCCCCGTTCCAGAACAAGTCCTGTGCTATAGGAGTTCTTTACGTAACCCTGTCTATACTACTGAAAGTACAGGTGGAGTGTTATAGATGTGATGTAGTATGTTGCAAGCTTCAATGGCAAGTTTTAAACTTACAGAACTCACTGCAGTTTTCTTAAACTTAGACTGTCTGGTCCTATGTTAAAAAATCTTGCACTTGGCATAAATTCGAGATGGGTTGGGAAGAATTCATAAGTGATTTAATGACTTTGCAGCAGCCAGAGCAATGCTGGGCACTGGCTGGACAGTCTTATGTAGACAACTACAGCTGCAGAAGCAAGTGGAGCCAAACCCTGATATCCCGCCAGCGTAGATGCGGCAAATACCATCAGAACCTCCCAAATCCCATCAACTAATCAGACAAAATAACACTTCTGTAGGGAAATCTGTCTGTACTGGCAATTCTAATGAAGTCAAAACCTGCTGAGCAGTGTATGTGATTTGAATTGAATGGGTGCAACTTCATCAGTGAAACTTCAAAATGCGGACCAAGAGAAAGCATTAATCTAAGCATTAGTTTTCAGAAAACGTTCCCTATGTGTGTATTAAATGGTAATTTTAATCAGTGTAAGAGACATCTAAACTAGTCATGGAGCCCCAGTCCTCTTGAGAGCAATAGGATTTACAGCGTAGCCTGTTGCCTGATGAGCTTCCTCAGCAGTCATATGAAGAGATGCTTAGACGTGGAATCCTTGTGTTTTGGCAGCTTGTGACTTGGAAACTGTTTCCAGCTGTTTCTTTGAATTTAAAATATTAAAGACTCTAAGTTCCTAAGTTTTGGGGCATTTGTTGCTACAGCAATCTTTTGTTCGCTTGTGCACCTCTGCTATATAAAGGAAGCAAACCAGGGAGTGGGAATCAGGAGTGTGACAGAACTGTTGTGTACTGTTACACCTTGCAGGAGACAGCCGTGTGTGTTACAGGAAAAGAAGAAATGCATTGTTTGCTGTGATGTGGGTGAAGAAAGCATTCCCTTTGGGCTACCATTTCAATCGCCCTCTCTGTATGGACCCAGGGAGCTCTATTCAGTCACTGTCGAAGTGCTCAAAACAACACCATGTACTTAACACTGTAGTTTGTCTGTTCAAAAACTCTCACAGGGACCTTGATGGTTTTAAACATCAGTGGGACCAAGGCAGGTGATACTGTGAGCGTTGGCACTGATTATATCTCCTGGATGTCATTTGAGCCAGCTAATGAGTCAGCCACCACAGTTCTGCTGGACAAGATTTCCAGCGATGTTCACTGGTGAGATACCAATTTGCTATAGATACCCTGAAGAAAATGTTCCTTTTGTTAGTTTGCTTTAGACTTGAGTCTTTCAGACAGGTTTAACTCTTCTTCTTGATCCGCTTCTAAGATCTCAGGCAGAAACACTGGGATGTGTTTATTACCTTAAAAATATCAGTCTCATTTGAATTTTTCAGCATTGATTTTTTTTCTTCTCAAGCAGGCAAACAGTGCCCAGAAATAAAATAAAGTGCTTCTGTTTGTTCTTTCTTCCAATACGTAACAAGTTTCTTAACACTAATTCATAATGCTAATTTAGCATGTATAGCCATGGTCCAATTAATTCTGAGCAAACCCTTTTAAGCGTTGGTAGCAGTGTAACTGCGCTGTTCTTAGAGGAACTGGTATGCTGGAGAGCTCAATGACCTCTCTGATATGGCACCTTATTGTTAGCTCTTTGCACAAGAGATGGACTTGACTGCGTATAACAAGGTAAAGCAGTGCAGCTTATAGACTTGAAAGCAAACCTGATCCCTGGCACTTGAGGAGAAAAGTGCAAAACGCTTGAGTGTCCTGTTAGGCCTATGTGCTATTGATCTGGTTCAAGCAGTCTGATTTGTGCAGGGAGACCCGAAGCTGCAATGGCATTTGTGGGATCACAGAACAGTTTGGGTTGGAAGGGACCTTTAAAGGTCATGTAGACCAACCCTGCTATATAGCACTGTGGGAAATGGGAAAATGAAGATATGTAGTTACATTCAGAGTGAGAATTTACTGCTGTGTGACTATAGCACTTCTGAGGATGGCTACAATCAGACAGCAATCGGTGGGTTCTTTTCAGGTAAGGGCTATTGTGATTTAAATACCCAACTGTGTTGTGGAGATGGCCTCAGGAAAAGCTCATTTGCAAATGTTTGTTAGGAGTAGGCACAGCTGGGGAAAAAAAGGAAGTGAGAAAAGGTGAAGGGATTCAAGAAGGATAGAATGATTCAAAATGAAGACCTGAATAAAAATGGTAGAAGTTCACTGTGATGGAAGAAACTCTGGAGACAATACACTTGAAGTGAACTGGAGAGCGTTGTGAAATTGTGCCAGTATTTCTTGGTTAGTGGTGAGGTCAGATTTTCTTCGGAGGAAAATCAGATAAGATTTGAATGGTGGTAGTGCTTTTAATGCAGCTTTGGCAGGTTTTGTTTTTAATTTGTTTGTGTTTATGTATAAATACATCATACAAGCAGAAAAAGGCATTGAAAGGAAAACCTTTCAGTCAAACTGTATTTCTAAAAATGAAATTGTCTTCCAGAACCCTAGTCATGTGTGGAACTTATAATGACAAAGGTCATACTGGATCTGTTTTGGCCAGTACCTGGTCTGACAGGTTTTTTCCTCTGTATGACAGCTTGTCTGCAGCTGCAGTCTAATGTGGGTTGGGGTGTTTTAATCTCTCCCCCACTGATCTTTGCTAGGCATTGCATTAAAACAAGTTCTTTCCTCCATGTGGCGTACAGAATATGTGCAGACCAAAGCCTGCGTACTTTCTGTGATAATTCTGCAATTTCATCTTGCAGAAAGTTTAACTTGCACAACTTTCCTCCAAGTAAAAAACCTAAAAACCTAAGACTTTTCCCAAAACTTGTATCGCTTACAGTTCCTTTACTAGAGTGGTAACAAATATGTCATGAGGGGCAAGACAGAAAAGAGCTTACAAAATCGGTGATACTGAAATGGTTTCAAACACAAAGTCATTTGGAGCCCAAATCAAGCCTTGGCCAATAATGATGGTTCAATTCCAGTCCTCTATCTCGGGATGTTTGAAAATGTTCTTCAAATGCAGAAGCTGTTTTCTTCAAACTCTAAAACTTGAAATCAGAAATTCTGTGAGATGTTTTTAAATCTCTTTGCAAAGTTCTGGGGTTTTGTTTTGCTGCTATGAATTTCCTTAACTGAAATGTTAACATGTACTTTGTTAAAATAATTAAAAGCAGTGGAAGCATTTTGTTAAGAGCGGGGATTTGGTGGCAGTGAGGATATTGTGACATTTATCAGATGGTGCAGACTGTAGCTGTCTTATTAGTTACATCATAATTAAATTACTATTTTTAAATAATGCTCAGAAATAGTCTAAGACTATAGCAATTGATGATTCCAAATGTTCAGATTGTAGTTCCCTATGAGAATTGTTTGAGAAGGACATCTTTATATTTTCATCTTTTATTGAAATGTTAAAAATGTTTGATGTGGAGGAACAGTAATTATTCTCTTGATTTTTTTGTAAAACACAGCCTCTAAGGCTATTTTTCCAGCTCCTAGATGGTATTTATTAAAGAAAAATCCGTGTAGTGAGTCCTACAGATACAGCTACTGGTGCTATTGTTTCTGTGTCAAGTTTACGTTTGTGTTCTAATTGCCCTCTTGTGTTCTGCCTGGCAGACTGTTGTTACACAGTCTGAATATCTGTGGAAGAGGGGAGTACATGCTGAGTACTACAGTTCTTCATAATTTTGAATAATTAGCGCTCATTTAAGCAGGCACTGCTGCAATGGAAGCCCTTGGGATAAGGAATGAGCTTCATGGGTGATGGGTGAGCGCTTAGTACTGTGAGACGAAAATGTTTAATTCGTGTCTATTACTTTTCCATTTACTCTGATAAGAACGAGCATGAAATAAAACGGAGAAGTTATTCAGTTTGGATTGCCTATGATCAGATCTGATTCTAGGATTAATTATCTCAATTGCCTGCAGTTTTCCCTTACCTATTTTTTACCACTGCCTAAGAATACTGACACTCAGTTTCAATTATACATACAAGTTAATCAGCAGAAGTGCTGTTAAGATCAGGCACTTTGTCTAGATGTAGAATACATAATTACTCACTTTGATGTGATGTTAATCTCCTAATCGTTGCCCCTTCTAAAAATAGTGTAAGGGAGGAAGTACTTTAAATTTGGAGTGAAAGACATTTCATGTACATTTTTTTCTTTCCCTTTCCTGTCCTAATTTTGTTTTCTCCTCAGATCCCAGGCCACTTCCTAGGTACTTTAATTTTCTGTAACAACTGTCAAACTTCACAGATTTGGATAGTATGTGTAATATAGTAAAAACGTGTTCGTTGGATCTCTTTAGGTGCTATCATATAACCTCCTGTTCAGCTTCAGAGGACAATTTATATTTGATAGGTCTCACTTGCATTATCAAATGATTTCTAAAGCCACAGAATAATTTGGTTGGTTTATATGTGCTCTGCTGCTTTATCACTCTAATATTGATTATTCCATGAGCTTTAACAATTTAAGTAATTCACTACACACTCTAAAAATACAGAAGTGTCAAGAATATGAAGTGAATCTCATTCTTTCTGGCAGGGAAAAGCTGAGTAACTGGTAAGCTCCAGCTAATATTTTCTTCAAATGCACAAGAGAAAAGTCTGGGGTTTTTATTAAGTAATGGACAAAGGAGCCCTCCTACATCATATTTATTTCTTCTATAGCATTAGGACAGTGTTCTGGGTAACTTTAAATTTCTGCTTGCTACTTTAACATTAACATTCTGTTAATGTTAAACTGAGTAACGGATTAAGGAACTTTTTGTAGCATAAAGTACATCAGCATGGCTTCAAAGCACTTACGATGTTATTTTGTTAAGTTACTGAGAAGTTCACTGAGTAATTATTTTTTGTAGGATAGTGAGGTTTAGTGCTGATACTCATTTAACTGGGTTGCTAATTAATTAAATCACTGCACTGAGAAGCATTTTATTGACCTTTTGGTTAATGTTACCTAACATTATCCCATTTATTTTTATGAAACAACTGTTCTGCAGCTGTTCTGTGCCTCATTTCTGGTATAGCAACTCTCAAATTGACCTAAACAGCTCAGGGAAAAAATTGTGAGGTAATAGTAATGCTTTTATGATATATCTATATACACACACATGTAGTCTGCACGTAACTTACTCATACTGGACTCATTTCCATTACACAGGCAAGTTTTGTCGGATGAAGCGGTCATCCCCGTTCTGCCTGAACTCTTACTCTAGAACTACTATCTTTACATAAATTTAAAACCTTACAGATTCAGCACTGTGAAAATAGTGTTGTAAATCTTAATAGCGAACGCTTGGAGACTTCAAGTACTTGGATCTGCCATAATTATTTGATGCTGCAACATCTATTGTTGCAATGTTAATAAAAAGATTACTTCAGGTGTATTCAAATGCTCAACTTGTTCCTTAATTTTGCATATTTTAGGTTTTTTACTAAAAAAAATCTCTAAATGTAGTTTTGCTTGACAAATGACCTCCTTCAACCACGACTTCATTTATATTCCTAGTTTAGTTTCACTTCATGTGGAAAAATCGGATTTAAACTCTGAAAACGCTCCTGTCATTTTCTCACTTCGCACTTGTGTTCACATTGGAATGTGCCTGTTTAAAGTGGCTTGTTTCGTGTCACAAGAAATCCATTTCAGTCTTCATCCCTATGATTTCCTGATCTTTAAAACCACCTCGGCCGTTTTATAATGCTTCCTTTTATCTGTTAATAATGAGATTCCTGGCACTTAAAGGGAGTTGATTTCTCTATTTGTGCTCATAATGGCTGAAGTGCCTAACTCTAAAACTTTAAATACGCAAAGGTGGAGCTCTCTCAGCACTTGTATCACTTGTTGCTTTGCTCTGATATGGGCTAAAATTGGTTACTGCGTTTCTACTGAGGGAAGAATAGAGGAGCTGTGCATTAACTCCTTCAATGGTTTCAGGGGCAGAAGCTTAGCTTCTACACAGACACTACAGTTTCCACAGAAAGTGCAGGAGCTTTGCAAGGGCTTGGAAGGGCCCGGAGCTTTGCAGAGGCAAGTTCTAGCAGCTGGTCAGAGAACTGACTGGATTGTCAGTCCGTTACACCAGGTTCTGCCTCTAGCTCGAGAGCTGCTATTTATACCTCTAGACATGGTCTACAGAAGCTGTAGTAGTATTTTGTAAGAATGTAGAAAAATCTATAATGAAAAACCGGTAGTGAAATGTGGGTTTGCAGAGAACGTGGGAGTAGATGGTTATGAACCTTTAACCATGAGAAATGCAGGAAATGCAGCATCAAACTCTCAAGAGATGAGCTATGCAACGGTGCAAGCCGTGAAAATGCTTAGTGACAAAACCAACAGGAAGGTGATAGGCACTTCCATCAGCTACTGTCAGAAAATCCTGCAGCTGCCTGCAATATCCAAAACTGAAGCCACCAGAGACAGTAGAAAATGGACATGTTTTTGGTAGAAGGACTTGGGCCTAATTTTCACCAAACCAGAGAACACCAAATATAGTAACCAGTTGGTGTTCTGCCATTTGCTGCATGTAAAATGCCTGGTGTCTACAGAGGCTGCAAGTGTATGTTCTCAGTGCGTACAAATAAAGGAACTATGTTCCTTTGAGTTTACCACGTAAAACAATATCACTTTGTCATTTGGAAATGAAGGTGATCTATCTTCCCCTCAAGTACAGGAAAATGAAAATTTGAATCTTTAGAAACAGCCTAAAGCAACCTGAATGAAAGCAATGGCATCACAACTGACCTGGTTAAAGAAAAGAGGGAAAGCAGCAAACAGCATAGGTGTGTTGCTAGAGTCTTCTCTAGCTTTTTTCACTGCAGAAATGATATTAGAGCATTAATTGAATTAGCATTTAGTTAAATGCTATAAAACTGAGAAGTGCAGTCAAAATGAAAGATTTTAGATGGGAATAAAAAGCTATTAAGAAATGTATTTCCTGTGTAAGGAAGGTATTTCACCACTTGCCTCAAGACTGATTTTTCCCGTTCTCTCCCATTTCTGGGAACTGGGCCTCGTCTGTGCGTGGGGGTCAAGCCTAAGCAACCATCTTTGTATGGTTTCGTGCAGAGCAGCTATGGTAGCTGGAGATGGTAGGCAGTTGTTCAGAAAGCTCCCACCCTGTTGCGTGCACTTGCTTAGAGCAATCCAACAAGGGAAAGAATTGGCAAGTAGCTTTGTGTATATGCCTTGGTCTGCTTCTCTGTGGGTTCTGTAGAAGACAAACACTGAAATATTTTGACTACAGAAAAGCTGATTATAGGAAGACCACACTGAGCTTGGAAACAGAGACTAAAGCATTTATTTTTTGCAGTTGGCTTGAGCTGATAATGGAAATGTTCATGTAATATTCATCAGGATAGTAGCTTCTGCTAATAGACTAGAAATGTACCTCTGAGGAATGAGTTTATTTTCTTAAATGTAACTGTCACTGATGTAATACTGAAGGTCTTTTTAAATTAGTAGAAAATAAGCATCAAATCCATTCCTTACGAAAAGAAATATTTTTCCATTGCCTTTCCCTGACAGCTTTTAAGTGTTTACAGCAGCTTCTGAGAAAATGTGGCTTTCTAAAATGTAACAAATTGGAATGACACTTACTCTTATGTTGATGGTATTTATTGTTCCTGTGCAGGAATTTCGGCAAATACTCATTTCAATCAGCATGGGCATACGTGAGGAAAAACTAGAGGAAGTGAATGTTGATGGACAGCACATCACCCATATGTTAATTGCCTTGCATGCAGGCCCAGATTTGCATTTGAAATATTATTTGGAGTTCTAATGGAATTGTTTTCAATTGCCCTAATGTATTAAGCTATTTTTCTGTGGTCATAGGTTCACTGATGTCATGTTCTGTGATGATATGTACTTGTCTAGCAAAATTGGGATTAGAATGCTGAAGAGTTTGGTGTGACAGGTCCATAATTACTGTGTTTGCAAACAGTTGCAGCTTCGCCCTAATGAAGTTAAACTTTCCGATCTTTGATTGGAACAGGCGATGCTTGTTAAATCTCTGCAAGGCAATATTAGCCCAAATGCACTGGGCTGATGACCAAATTTATTTTTAAGTGTCACTTTTTCAGCTCAAATGTTCTATTTACCTAATGCTGTAGGACTATTTCAGGGAGAAAGAAGCTAACATGTCAAAAAAGGGATTATTTATGCCTAACTCAGTCAACTTTTGCAAAGTTTATATATGAATATGCATTCCATATTTTATATATTTTACATAAAGTCTGTTTTCTGCAAAAAATGCCCTTCATGTGATTGCCAGTGGAAAAAAAAATGCAGTAAATATTTGCAAAACGCGTTTGAATATAAATAGATTCAGACTTAACAAGCTGTGATTTCACAGCCAGACTTCCTTCCTCCCAAAGGACTGAAATGTGTTATCTGTAGGTTTGACTATTTCATCCTATGTATGCAGAAGTCAACTTTCATTTCCTGGAAATGCTTAATATAGTTAAAACATCCCAGCATAGAAACGTTTTGCCATCTTGAGAACACATTGGCTGCTGTGGTCCCTCTGGGGTTGCATGCTGCTGCATATATTTATCACTGAGTTTTGTCTGTGTATTTAGGTTGTAGGCTAAATCCACTTGCCCTGTGGGCAAGGGAGAGAAGGGAATCACACCTGTTGTAACACCTGGTCCCCTGTAAAAGGTTGTTAACCATGATCTGCCAGCTTGAACTGCTCATCTAACTGTTTACTTCAGGCAAAAGAAGCTTATTTACCAAAGACCTGCAGTTTATAGACTTTACTGGTTCCTTTTGCCTGAAGTAAGGAACAATTTTAGGATAGTGTTACTGATACCTAGCCCAGAGAGGGTGATGCTTGCCCAGGCAGTATGGATGGAGACATTTTGCTTTCAGCTTTAGGAATTATTCTCTCCAGACGTATGTGAGCAAGCAGCAGCAGCTATTGGAAGTCTTTCAGCAACTGCTTTACACAGAAAGAAAAACGTAAGTAAAGCTGTGACTGACACAATGTGATGTCAGTTGTCTTTAAGCACTCCCCGCTAATATCAGTGTGGAGTTCTCTACAGTTATTAATGTCGTAATCTCCCTTTAAAAGAAACATGCGGGTCGTGAGTCCAAACATACATTAAATGTTAATATTCTGATAAAAAGGAGCCTGTGGTTATCTTGCTAAAAATCATTCATAGGCAAATAAGATGTGTTGAAAGCGTAACACTTTTAATGCACTCAGATGATTGGGAGAGTTCATAATACTGCTCCTGCTGAGAGAAAATACAAAATAGAATGATTATAACTAATGTGCCCATCAATTTTTTAGGACAAAGATCGTGCCCAACAGTAGGTATAATGAAAATAAATGCAAAGGTATGTGAAGACTTTAAATTACTTAGTCCCTGCCATGGCAGGGGGTTGGAACTAAATGATCTTTGAGGTCCCTTCCAACCCAAACCATTCTGTGACTCTATGAATCGACTTCAGGGGACTTACTATGGATTTTGATGTAGCTTTATCATAATTTGTTTTATACTGGTGAAGACAGTGTGAAGAATCAGAAGAATACTATAAATTGTGTGATGCATTTTTTTAACCTGGGAAGATCAAGTGTAGAAGCAATACTATACAGCATAGTTTTGTCTATAGGATAGTTTGGACGAATACTGTTGATTGCAAAATTAAATGGCCTGGATCTTATATTAACTGAAACTGGATAAGGCTGGGCAAGTTGGAGGAATGTTTGAATTGCTGGGGGAGGTTTTGCGTCTTTAGCTTAAAATTCTTGTCTGAGGTATACCTTTCATTTGTCTAGCTCTGCGATTCTCTTCAGTTCTTGGTTTCACAGAACAGGTTCCCATTTGATAGGTGTGTGGTATTTTATTATTCGAAACTAGATCTATAACCAGGAACAAAAAAATGAATCATAGATTTTAACTTCCCTGCAGCACTATTGACTGAGTTGGTCTTCCTGTAACCTGGTAAAATATGATGAGGTGGATGTGTTTTCACTCTGTTTTAGCACCGTGATTCAGCTGATAAATGCAGTATTTAGTTAACAATAAGTGTGCACCTCTCTTCCTGAAATACTGTACCAGTGTCTACTGAGTTGATTTTATTGGTAGGATCAGGCTGTGCGCTGGGAGAGCTGATTCACAGCCATGTGCTGGCTTCTCCTTTTAATTGCACTGTCAAGCACACCCAGTGTTAATGACTTCCACAGAAGATGTGTCAGAGTCAGGAAACAATCCATAGAAATCGCTCCGTAGAACTCTACTGCATGATCTATCCCAATGCTGTGCCTAATTGCCAAATAATTCATATTTTAAAATAAGCTATAGGAAAAAGAGCAGCATGAAAATGTTCACCTTGTAACGTTGGATGTCAGTAGAAAAAATAGCCAAGAAATGCCGATGGTCACAACTGGCAATGGGGAAAGAGCAAACGCTATCTCTGGGAATGCTGGGTTTGTGTTCCATTTGCAAGGAATTAAAAGCAAACGTTTGGAAAAAAAGATTTCTTTTTAGATTTGGGATACTATGTGAAGGACTTGATAGGTGTGTAGAACATAGATTAAAAATGCTTATGTGGGTTTCTTTAGAAATTATTAAAATGTTCAGATCTAGCCTGGCTGCTCCAAAAACTAGCCAAACAGATTGCCCAGTATATGGTTGCTTACTCTAAGCTTTCCGTTTTCATTCCCAGTGTTTAGGTACATTGGTAATATCTAGAGATGTTAAGATCATTATTCCACCATCTTGAAATAAAAAAAATCTTGAATAATGTTTGTCATGACATGAATTTTTTTCCATTACAACATAACTGTGACTTCAGGGGAAAGCAAAAGGAGAAGCGTAAGTTTTGGCACCTTTTTGGTAAGTGCTGAGCCTGGGTTTTCCTTCCTTTCTCCTTATTGTGTGGAAGGAGCAGTACCGGTGAGCTGCTGTTGGTCTGTATTGGCACTGCTGTAATGTGCTGTGCTCAGTCACGGCTGCTTTCCATAAGATTATTACCACTTCCAGGTTCCTTTCTTTTGCCAGCCAACCTGTCTACCACCTGCTGAAGTGAATTAAAGCAAGCGTAGTGTGAATTGAGTTAGCTTGGCATCCACCTTCTGTTCTGCCAGTGATGGGATGTGACCATCAAGGTCACGTAGCCTCTGCTAGATTTTCAGCATCAATTTGCTAATAGGAAAGTTAAACACAAGTGTTCAACTGCTTACAGGAAAAAATTTCAGTGATGTGGGTTGGTTTTTTTTTTTCAGGCTCATTTTCATATGGTTTCCTTTGGAATGTAGATAACTCCCGGTCCATCAATGCTGCTGGACTGGTTGCTCCTCCATGCCAGATATTCTGGTCAACTGCAAACCCCATTATTAAAAATTCTGAAATTCACTATTTTGGTTTCGGGAAAGAAATGGAATATCGTAGCTTAGGTTTTGGCTAGGTGCCATCAGTTCTGCTTGTCAGCATTGGCACAGTTAGTGGAGAAAAGTGCTTTTAAAGTAAATCAAAAGCTCAGTCTTGCCAGCTCTGGTTTAAATATCTGTTTCTGTCTGAATGTTGTATTCCAGAGGGCTCTATTGTGGTTACAGATGTAAGAAAAATCATAGGTGTTATGTAAATGCTTGCCAACATACTATAATATTTTGTCAGCGACCGAAACAGACACTTTGGCTTGAAATGAAATAAAAATCCTGTCAGATAATGTTAACATTGATAAGCGGTGCCTATTTTGATGTCTTATTTACACCTGCTGGAAGATTTATTGTTTCCTTGTTGTAAACTGGCTTTGCAGAGGTTTGCCATGAGATATTAGATTCTGTTTCAGCCAGTATTTGTTAATCCACACAGAAACATAGAAGCTATGGTAAACGTGTATCTGGATCAAAAACATTAATTAGCCTTTATGGTAGCCACAACAGAATCTCTAAACTGATAATTTATACTTCAGTTGAATACGCTCTTAAAATTGAGATGCTGCCTGAGAATTTCACTGTAAGTCTGCTTTTCTGTTCAGTGTTACTGTTACTTACGGTCTCCTGAGACTTCCTCTCACTGTATTTATGTATGATTTGTGTCTATACAATGTTCTCCAAGGTTAAGATCAAAGATGGGGAGACTAGAGAAAGTAGTTCTATGCAATTCATCAAGATCTCCTGTATTTCTGGTCTTTTTGAACCAACTTCTAGATTATTTTGTCCCCCCTAGTTATTTTTCCTGCTGTAGGTGTCACTTTGTTTTATGGGGCTGAACTTGCGTGATCCAACATCTGTTCTGAAGTAACCAGAATGCTGCAAGAAGTCTCTTAATTTAATAATAGTTATTTCAATCAAAAGAGAATACATTTGGTTTAGTGAGCTCTAAAACAGCTGGAGGGAAATTTAATATTTCTTCTTCATAAATACTAAAACTGTATTTGGGTTTGTGTATTGATGTCATTTGTCCTTTCATGTAAATGATGGAAACTTATTGCCTTACTGCTTTCATGAGAATTCTCCTGAAATGAGCTAATGGATCTAATGACAGCAATTATAAGAAAATATTTTAAAATATGTATATTGGAAAGCTATGTCAGTAAAACCCCAAACCTCCTGCAATTATGTGACCATCCATCATCCTCATCATCACTTCTGAAAGTTCTGTAGAATTGCTTATATAAATTTTTTGCATGTTTATAAAAATTGCACCTTGCAAGACCTAGAATTAAGATGAACAGGATTTAATGGGAGAGGGGAAGGAAAAGAAATTCCAGAATAAATCATGCCTGTATCTTTCCTCCTAATCTACAATGGTTCAGTCCTTTCCTGAAGTTAAGCAGAACTGCATAAGCCTCTTTCCCTTCTGTTCTGCAGTCGTGCAGTAGTACAAATGTAACACTCCATCCCTCTTCCACTGGCCCTGCTTTGAAAAGAAACATTGCACACCTGCTTGAAAGTAGATTAGCAAGAAAAACCCCCAAAGAACCCCCCCATCCTGCAGAGCCACCCTGTGCTTCTAAAGAGGCTTGCTTGTAACATCCTGGTGTAATTGGTTTGCATTAATGGTTTCTTAATGAGACTGGGATTTCTGAAATTGCAGGGGCTGGTGAAGTAAATCCACCGGTTTAGAGATGTCTGATTGTTGAGCGCTGTCTTACTGTTACTATTCTTGCCACGTTACAAAATCCCGCTGAGATTAATTAGTGTGATTCTTATCCCTCAGGATAAGAAAGGGCAGAGAAGACTTGGAAAACTTCTAGCCCTGCGTTCAGTACCACTGGCTAAAAGCATCATCTTCCACAAGGGAGTTTATGTAATTTGTCCAAATACTACGTGTTTCTGAAGCGTTGAGGGGGTTTTCTACAGGAGCTGGGCTCCTGCTTGGACAGCCAATTGGTGAAAGTAATACCTGATGGAGCTCTTAGCGTGGGTTTGTCAGCTTGGCATTATGAAGATAACTGTTTAAGTAATTCAGCACCCTACAGGTTGTTGCTCCTCTTCAGTTCTCTGCCTAAGACTGCTACTGCAGTTCTCTTTAAGCTACTATGGTATCTGTTAGAGGAAGAATGGGACACAAATGCCAGTAGAAGGTTAATCATACTGCTGAAAGGTATTTTCCATGGTCTGAAAACTGGCCCACAAAAGACTCATATAGTAAAGCTCGTCTTTCTGGTATGACACCTGTACATGTTACTACAGCAGATGTGTACTTATCCTTTAATATGTAATTACACATGAGAGTTAAGGGCTCTAGTATATTGGCAGTGGAGGCAATTAACGTTGTAGAGCGTGTCTTAAGTCATAGTCATGCTGATCTGAAAGGGAGCTGTATTATTCCCCATTGAGCTTCAAGAGTGCTGGACCTTCAGTTCTGTGAGCCTTGTGTTGTGAACCCTGCAGCACAAGTCATTACAAGGCAAATGTCAGATGTTCCACCTCAGGTTCAGTACATGCTACAGTGAAATGTCACCAAAGCTTCCTGCTTAGTGCTAGATCTTAAGTTGCCTCCTAAAAGCTTCAGCAAACTGAAACCACCACCAGTAATGAGAAGAATAGTTAACGTTTTGTTGGTACTGTCACAAAATGGGATTAGAACTCAGGCCAAAAACTTTGATTTTTTGTTCTAGGTTCTATGACAGAAGCTGTCATGACAGCTTTTTTTTACCAGCTAGTGTTTTTGAGCCAGTATTTATTCCTGTATACTTACAGGAGTCTATAGTTGACACATCTCAAAGATGACCATGTGTGCGATAGTTGGGTTTCTTAAAGCTAAGTAAGTTGTCTTCTTTTGTGTGGCTTTGCTTAAACAAACTGCCTGGCAGATAAATAAACTTTATCTGGAGTTGGGACTACGGAATATAATATTGTTGATGTGCTTATGTACCTGTACTACAATTATGTGTTAATGGTCACCTGTGTGAATCTCTTGAATTCTAACACGAGAATTTCTAACTGGTGAGAGACGTTTGTTTGTTTATTTCCTTGCAGCACCCTGTCCTCGTAATATCCCAAAAGGACAAGTTAATATCAAACTAATTCCACTCTTGCTGGTAACATATGATGAGACATATAATTGCATTCCAGATGCTGTTTAAAAACCTGACAGAGATAAATGTGAGTTGCTGGTACAGTGTAGTAATAACAGAGCTAGATAGATGCTTAACAAATAAGGTCAAACAAGTTTCAGGGACTACTCTGACATCAACATTTTGTCTCATTTGTCGTTTCCCTTATTGTGCTTCTTACTGTCTTTCTACTATTTATTTTTTAACTCCACTTAATGAGCTTCAATCACACATGTCATGCCGATGAGACTGTGCACAAGATGTCAATACAGGCCACACACACCTTCTCTGCGGGAGCTGTAGAGACACCTTCCTGGTGCTGGTATTTTCAGATCTTTACGCTCTGCTTTTGCAGCACTTTGACTGAAGCATGTGCTGACATGTCCTTTGTATCCATCTTCTCGCCTTCATAATTCAACAGTCATTGATATTGAAGAATGAATCATTACAGTGAGTTATTACAGACTGAGGATAACAAAAGGACATGTGTTTTTAATACATTTGCTCTTAAAAATTACTTATTAGTTTTGCCCTGCTTTCATCAAATGGTATGCTTTAAAGTTCCATTGTGATCTACTAGGGCTGCCCAAGTTTTTGCAAACAAAACAAAAGAACTATCTGTTCCAGATGTTAAAGCTTTTATTTTATATAAGCAGTGGTACTGAAATACTTTAGGTGGAACCTGAATAAAATAGGCAAGAGGGTTTCTTTGGAAACTGAATTTTTTTAAAATACTCTGGTGGGGTGTTACTGTGAGAGCTTTGATTTAAAAACCTACATACTATGGATGCTGTGAATACAGACAGAGTAAATACCAACGGAATATTTGTCTGTGAACACAGACCAGTGAACTTCAGTGAGAGGCGAAATAGTTTGTTGGAACATTTCTGGAAATAATTTGCTGTTCTCTGCCTCAGATCAGGTCTCTGTCCCACACCTCGGGTGTCTGGGAGGACACCACCAGTAACTCCCATTCCTTCGCTTTGTATGGAGTACGTACACCAAAGCAAGCAAGTGTAAACATATATGCACTTGCTTCAAATACTGAACATCTGGATGCTATTTTCTTTCCAAAAAATAATCAACTATTTCTATCTGACGAGATGATACTGAGGGGAAGGACTTAAAGGAGGTATTTTGTGGTGTCTTGCTGCAGGCAGCACACTAGCCTTGGGCACCGATGACAATTCCCTGAGCGGAAGGCAGGGACTGGGGGCAGTTGGATGGGGCACGGCGGGTTACCGCAGCGTGCAATACTGAGTATGAGGAGCGTGGTCGGCTTCTCTCATTTCGGGTTGAGGGCTGATCAAGGCAACTTCCCCTCTGAGATGTTTTTCTGCCTTTTTTGCAAAGAAAAAGGCACCTTCCCCACGAAATCTTCCTGTAGATTTGATGATGAATTTTGCTGCTAGAGTTCTGCAGCTGTTTTACCATTGTCAACCTCATTCTCATTGTGTCACAGCAGCACTGAGTTATTTTGTCACTTAGTATTTTAGCGAGAGATGGGATCTAGTTGAAATCAGCTGCTGTAGCTTGTGCTGTGCCATTTTTGTAGTCCCCACCTCATCAAAATATGCACCAACATGCCTCTTTCAAACTTGCGCTTGCAGCTTTTTCACGGATGGAAGGAATTTATATCTTCTAGGGAACAGGATGCTTTATCATGGATTTTTAAACTGACTTGTGGACGTCTGCACCAGGAAGTGCTTTCTGTCCTCTACTGTGAAGCCAAGTGAAACTAGTAGCCACCTCTTTTCATTGAAGAGCTTATTTTAATTTCTCCCATGCTCTTAGAATCACTACTCCTGCATTTCTCCCACCTTATTCTTTTTCTTATTTTACATCTTTTCTCTTTGTGTTCTCTCTCCTGGAGCCCCCAGCTACCCTGCAGAGCTGGTGCAGAAACTGTCAGTTCAGCAAAGCACCAGGCGAGCTAGATCCAGTGGTTACTGACAGGATGAGTTCTCAGGATGTGTGAAATCCTGCAGACGATGAAAGAGAAAATTCCACTTAAAATCCAGGTGCAAGCTAGAATGTTCTGAGTGAATTTTCTGTATTTAAGTAATAGGAATCCAGCAGTTAAAATCAGAAGAAGTTGGGATACCAACTCCACATTTTCCTCTGTTTCTTTCTTTCTCTTGGGCTGAACTGCTAACCCCGTAGAGTTAGCTGGTGGTTACCTATTGACTTGCATTTCTTTCTGAATCACTGAAAGTGCAGAAAAATCTTTTCAAATGTCAGAATTGCATTTATTCTTGTTCACCTCAGAAGTTCATCTCAGAGTATCAATGATGTTACATTGCTAAAGGGATATTTAAGAGTATATTTATGGAAAAGGTGAATATATTCTAGTATTGAATACTTATTCCATATAACATTAAGCTTGAGGAATTGTCTGAAGTACGCGTTTGAGAAATAACTAGCCCAGGACAATATATAACTGTTCTTTATAATCTTTTTTGTTGTTGTTGAATCTAGTGGTGAGGAGATCAGGTTTGTGGTAGTGGTTTTGTTTAAGGAGTTGGAAAATTTCAAGGTATTACACAGGATTAAAAGCTATTTTTCTCTTTCACAGTAAAAAAGGATGAATGATCTTCTCAAGAAACGGTTACTGGTAAATCACATCAGGCTTTATTTAGAAAGCTGCTTTTTCTGAGGTGTTTTACTTATCTTTGCTAATATTTTTCTGTGGGATAATATGTTGCTGCTTGAGTGATTCCACAGAAGTACAAGCCATGGAAAATAGAGCTCTGATTATTTTATGTGCTTGAGGGTTAGTTTATAGCAATGCCATCCACTCCGTGTAACTGTAAATCGAGACCAAATTAATTCACAGATATTTTCTGCTGTACTTCTTTTTTCTGGTAAGAAAATAATCTATTACTAACTACTGAAACAAGTGGAGAAAACAGATTGTTTTCATCATATCTGTGAAATAGATTTGCTCTGTGATCACAAACATTTACATGTTTTTTCTTACATGCATTGGATGAGGCAGAGAAGATACAGCTGAGGGGTCACAGCCACGTAAAAACTCTCTGTAGGCAGCCGTGCAGAGCCAGCGCTATCTCTGTGTTGGAAACAAGAAACATAAGGCTGGGAAAAATGAAGCACCAGGATTCTGAATCAATTGAGATGCCCGGTCATGTTCTAACAGGGCTTTTATGCTCTGCTTGTGTGGACTCCCTGGCAATTCAGAGTCCCAGAGGGCCTTGTCCATGTTGAGCAGGTGTTTTGATTTATCACCTGTCTTTCCTGGGTTTTATTTCTGTTTTCCTTTTCATAACAGTTTGTTATTAGTGTTGTTGTTATTGTTACTGCTTTGTTAATAAACTGTTCTTATCTCAACCAAATAAATCAGTATAGCCAAAGACTGAAATAATTGATACTTAGGATATTAAATATGAATTTGTTAGCTGTGCTTATATTTAAGCTTGTGAAAAATGTGTCTGTGGCAGGAATTTTGGTCTGCAATTTCAAATGTAAAGAGCCTCCTTGACAAAAAGAGAAATCCATTATTTCTTAAAATTCTGCCTGCTATACAAAATTTCCTAATTTTGCCCATGGCAGATGAGAAATGAGCGTCTCATTCAGAAAGGAAGAACATTCAGCAAATGACCTTCCTCATTAGTCATCCATATCTGTTTGGCACTTCCAGTTGCCAAAAGAGAAATAATTTCCTGAGTGAAACATTAGGTAAAATGAGATTAACATTTGCCCCTTCACAACTCATTTAATGCGAGCTGCCTCCTTTACAAATATCTGGGAGCCCAGTGAACACTTTCTTGCTGTTGAGGGAGATTGATTCCCAGAAACGTGTAGTTGCTGTTCTCTAAAGCTCTTATCTGGGTTTTGCTCCTGGTTTCCAAAAGAACATCGACAACAGTAAAGTCTGTAGAAGATCATTTTGACAAAAACTCATTTGGAAAATGCCTTTTTTAACGAAATGTGTGCTGCTAAGGGTTATCATCTGCTCTTACTGCAAATTGTCACTGTCAGATTTCTTTTCCCTTTAATTTTTAAGTCATAGCAGATCTGACACCTTCAGGATCAGGGGAGGAGTGATACTATTGCAGCTTTAACTCTACCAGTGGCAGTAACATCTTCCCCACTTCAGGTAAACATCTGTCTAATGCTTTTGTGATGAAATGCAAAAAGCTTGTTCTGGTACTTCAAAGTAAAACAGAAACAAGAATTGTGAAATACACAGAAATAACATGGGATACTTGTCTGCATATCACCACAAGGAATGGGGTTTCTTTCTTGCTTTGTAGCGTTCCTAGAAGTACAGAAATAGCAGAGCAATAAATTGTTTCTGTAACTGCTTACCTGTGTGAGGCTGAACCCTGCCAGGCCAGGAGGTAGACGAATATTTGAAAATCATTGCTATATTTAAAAATCAGTTTTGATCCTGTTCAAAGGATTAGAGAAATCTTGCCTCTAAATTCCATAATGCAGTAAAAAACCACCAACTGTATCCTGATGTTGAGGGGGGAAGACTTTTTTAAGATGTACTCTGAAGTTTTCAGCATTTCTGGGGCTAAGCCTTTTCTGCAGATGGGTTAACAGTAAAATATTATGTGCTATCCCTTTTGTTCAGCTGAGTCTCATCAAGTCAGCTTCCTAACAGCAGCCCAACAAACTGTCCTTAAAGGCCTTCTTGAGTGCTCCCAAGAGTCCTCCACCACTGCCACTGGTGGCTCCTTCTGAACCAGTTCCAAATGGGTATGTACGTGGAGATTTTTGCTCTGTTTTTGCCAAAAGAGCAACAAAACCACACCAGTGGCTGTGCTGTGAGAGACAAACAGAACAGCAGGGGCATGAATGAGGGGAAGGAGCCAATTTGTCAGGTGAACTAGAGCTTGGTCTCAGCCACACCAGTTTTAACTCTTCTCTTTACTGGGGAATAAAATTAATCCAACTCTCTTGCATGTTTTTACGTTTGGTGGTAGTTGTTTTTTTTAAGGGGAGATGTGTTTGCTTGCTTGTTTTTCCTGCAAAATGAAGTGTTGGGAGCAAATCTACAGGAAAGAAAACGATAAGTAAAATATTAAAAGTTTCTAGAAGATGGAATATTTAGAATCACAAGAAAGAGGGAAAGTTTAGTGTCAAAAAAGTTCAATTTCTTTTCGAAGAGAGAATAAGAAATAAATCACTTGAAATCACTTATAAGGTTGCACACTTAAGCCCTGCGCAGACACATTTTTAGAATTTCTCTTGTAGATTCAGTCTGTGAAAGTAGTTAAGGTTTCTCTCTGAAAGTCATGGCTAAAAACCAGCTGCCTTGTGCTGGGGTGGAAACTGTGGGAGTTTTAGTGCAGCTCCTTAAGCTTTGCTGAGAGCTCAGGACTGCCAGTCAACCAAGTCTGTGGCCAGCTACTTCCCAGACGAGGGCTCTGGGATTTCCTGAATGTGGGAAAACAGTCCCACAGCTCTGGGGTTCCCCCGTGAGGTAGGCCGTGGTGGATGCGGGCTCTGGAGTCTAAGCTCTGCAGGAGCACCTTGCGTAGGGTAACACAAGTACAAGTTGTTGGCACTCCACTTGCATTCTCTTAGGCTATATGCTTTTGCAATTTCTGATTAAAATTTTTCTAGGTAATTTCTGAGGAATTCTATCAAGAAATTTAGGCCACAAATGCTGAGCCAGCAAGAAGAGCTGACCAACTGGTGTTTTGCCTTTGCATTTTCACTCTGTTTAAAAGCAGTGGAAGGAGGCGATAGAAAAAGGAAATGGAAGCAGCAGGTAGAATGCCGTAGTGACTCATGGAAAAGAGTCACAAAGCTGAGCAAAAGCAGTTGCTTTCTCTAATGGAATAAGGTTCCTTTAAAGATTGCTTTAACACTTGTTCTCTGAACAAGTCACATTTTAGATCTTTCAAGTTGAATGACCTGAAAGAAACTTAAGAGAAGTGTGCAAGTCAAAATTCAGCTTTTTTTGGTCTTGTATATCCTCTTCTGCTTAGAGTCTTGATCAACAACGGATTGGGGCTACTGGGCTGTTCTTCAGAGTATGGGGAGACATGGCTGAAGATTTCAGTTCTCTGAAATGATCAACTTTTCTTACATATTTTTGAGGGAACAAGCTATGTGTAGTTCATTTCCCAGTTAGAAGGTAGAGGTTAAACACCTAACCCTTCCTTTCTTTAATCTGGTGTACTTTTTTCTTTCATGACTTGAAACATCCTTTGGGGTATGCAGATGCTGGAAGGAAAATCAATGGTACAGAACACCAGCATCCTACTTGGAAATTATCTCTCTCTTTGTAAGATCTGCTGACTTCTGCTTTCGTGGTGCTTTCAGAAGCTTCCTTTACCCTGTGCTGCTGCACCAAATCGATGGACAGAGTGCAGGTTTATAGTCCCATTGACTTTGCTCTTCTGGAAGAAATCTTTACTCTGGAGGCAAATTCTTGTCCTTACAATATCACTGAGATCAAGAAAGTGCTTTAATTTCTTTCCAGTTGTTCCTGAGTCAGCAACTTGTTTCCTGGGGTCTTCCTTTGAAGATCTTGCTGAACAGAAAGTCAGAGCCTAAGCATTAGGAGGCTTGTTTTAAAAGTTAGCATCTCATTTGCTTTGCAATTATTTTATCAACAGATAATCTCAGAAAAATAAATGCTTTGAGCTTTACCATTGAGTCAATAAGGAACAATATTACCTTGGCAGGTCAACTCAACTACATAGCACTGAGAAATTATACAGGCTTTCTAGGTGAGCAAGTTATTACAAGGGATCTGTAGTCATATTTTTTCTTGTTCTGATAACTTGGCGAGAGCGTTATGACATAAAGCGAGATACTAAAAATGGATATAATATGGCTGTCAGGTGTCTAGGTGATGCTGGACAATTTTACTCCACAGATGCGTTCTTTTTGTGTTCAGGTGTTGCTGATGTAGGCAAAGCCACGGAGCTCATTTAGATCAGGTTCTAAAAAGCACGGCACCATCAACATGACATGCCATCTGGGCAGATAGGCTGTGCAGGCTGTAGATAGTTCTGTAAAATCTAGCATGTGAGTAATTTGAAAATAAGTTTGAGGTTCCTTACAGATCTTATCCATGGTATACCAATGCAAGTAGAAATATTTTATGAATTTAAAAAATACTACTAAGGGTAAATTGCAGTGACGTGAATTCACTCAACACAACTGCAAAATGAGGTACTTGCTGATTTCATCTTTCTCCCATGTTAAAGAATATCATTGGATATCTCAGTGCTGTCATGGGGTTAAAAATATTTCTTAATAGAACTAAGAGCTCGCGATAGTGGCAAAATAAAACGTGATTTATCAGGTTTTTTGATACCTGTCCAATATTTTGCTTTATGAAGCACTTAATTGGATCTGCTATTCTGTAAATCTTCCATATAACAATATGTGTAATTTGTTCCAAGTACTTCACGAATTTATTAATGCATTCTGTTCAGCAGGCGCTCTATCAGTCATGGTGGAGAAATCCATGACTTTGAAGTAATTATTTAGTTTAAAATCAATTTCACTGAACAAGGTGGGAACATAATTGCAAAGAGAAATGCTTATAAATGATCTGTCAGGAGCTGATTTGGAGCGGTGCTGGGCAAATCACAGAAGGGAAGAATCTCATTGTTTGCAATTCTGATCTACAGCAGCTTCCTTAGCCTGAGCCAGAACTCGCTTCACTCTCCTGCATCTGCTCTGAACCAGTAATTGCTTGACGTAGATTGCATTATGCACTGGGAGAGGAAATTGAATTGCAGGGATGGTCAAAGCTTCCCAAACGGACAGTGAATCTCACGGCAGGTGATAATCCCAAATGAAGGATTTTTAAGGTGTACTTCATAACCCAGTTGTGATCTCTCTGTATACAAGAGGGTCTATAAACAGCAGCATTGATACGCTGAATCACTTCATTTCTGTCACATTAAGCAGGCATAAAAGTCTAGAAAAAGTGTCTTGGTCTCTTATTGCTTCCAACAACTTCTTCTTGAGGCATTTTAAATTAAAGACTGCCTTCGATTCTTTGAGTGTATTTCAAGGTCTCTATACTTATAAGCTATATGAAACAACTTTGGACCACAGGTGAATTCACTCCCATTTTTGTTGTAGCATGTGGCTAATTACATTGTAATGATACTGTCAAGAAAGAAACTGTCCTATAGATTTACTATACTACTTAGATTTACTAAGACTTACTTTAGAGTAAAAGACAGAAGGATGGGGGGGTTTAAGCCTTTGATACTTTTTCTGTGTAATTCTGCCTGCTGCATGAAAAGCCTCCTTGATATTTGAAACATTCTTCTGTTGCAGACATTATTAGTATATAGCAGGAACATAGGTTTCACAGAGGAGAAACACCAGTTCCTTGTGACCTAAGAAAACCCTCCTCCCTGGTTTGGAACACAAAGAAGGCTTAATATGCAGAATTCTAGCAAGACTGATTTTGCTACTGATTTATACAGAAAATCTGAACAAAGCTACGAGTTCCTAGTTACCTTGGAGCTTGGTGGAATGCTTCACGTGACCTGTAAATAATATATTTTGTAATACGTGTATTTTATTGCAGAAAATCATAGATTAGTATGCTTACCGACCTTACTGAAAATGTAAATGACAGAAAGTAGCTGAACTAAGGTGAAACACCATCTGTATTTGGAAGTTTAGAACTGCTTAGA
The DNA here is from genome assembly GCA_013400335.1 of Eurystomus gularis. NCBI lineage: Eukaryota > Metazoa > Chordata > Aves > Coraciiformes > Coraciidae > Eurystomus > Eurystomus gularis. The sequence continues at coordinate 138,882 of VZZY01006575.1, read as the reverse complement.
TGGTGAGGTTCATCCTATCAAAGCTTTTAAACAGCCACTTGCTTTTGAGTAAACCTCATAAAGACTGAGACTTTACATTAAAAAGACATTGGTGGAGATCTTTGTCTCATCTTCACTTCTCTTGCCTCCCTAACCCCACTCCTGACAGACACTATCTTCATGACATTCTCAGCAAATCAAGGAAAAAGCAGATTCTTCTGTTACAAATGAGAAAATTACAAGAATGTTGGGGAGGAGATATTACCACTTAACTGCGGCAGAAATTCAATAGCAGTGACATTTCCCAAAAGAAAGCATATATTCAAAGAACTTGTCAGGGTTCATAGCAGGTGAGAAAACAACCATTTGACAATGCTTTAATTTTTTTATTAATGGAATTTTAAATATTCAGTTCTTTGTCATGGTTGCTCACTGTTCTGTAAGGAAACACTGGCATGGAACACTTGCAGACCTTTTTGCGGCAGTAGATGTATTTACCAAAGATGCGCTAGATAGTTATGTTAGCTCACTGGAAATGTGTCTACTTGGATCCTATAGAATTTGGTGTAAATAATAAAAAATACTCCATTTCATTTTAAGATTTTTCTTCAACTGTCAACAATACACATTGTCATGATATAACACGAGGATAAAAATCTAGTTTTTGAAATAACTTGAGCATGTTTTCTTCCAGTTACACAAGAACTTTGTGTTCACAGAGATGAAGCCGAACCCAGCCCAGCTCGTGGACTTCCAAGAGTGAATATTAACTTGGAGTCTTTTGTAGTGGGTGAGAGTCAAGTCTGAAGTACTTCTATATCAAGCATCAGACTTTTCGCACTTCTCAAGTTGTGTATTGCAAATGAAACATGGCCTGAATTGGTGTTTGTTCATCACAATCTTCAGCTGCTCAATTCCTCACAACTTGCCGTGTCTGGTTCTCGCAGACTTACTGGACGGCACCAACAGGAGACTACTACACTCAAACTTTCATCTCATGATGAATTTGCTAAATGTATTTTTTCATCCAGATTTTTCAAGAATCTCTTCAGAGCTCTGAGTCAATGTACACTAAACTTTTTGATGACTTAAAAAAAACAAACCTGAAGAGAATTATTACTCGAGAGGTTTTTAGTAGAATAAATGGTTATTTGGGATGTCAAAGGCAGATACGGCTAAACATGGCATTGAAAATTCTTTGAAAACAAATGTTCTTGGAAGTGCAAATGTGTACTTATGAGCTTTGTTTAAGGGTAGTGAAGTAGTCAAAATGCAAATAAGCACCTGACTAATTTGATATCTCTGAGCTGAATTAGTTGAAAATCCTATTTTCTGCCTATTTGCATCTTTGTCATTGAACAAGTCTACGGTTCCAATCAAACATTGCACCCTTACTGTGAAAATTCCCGTTGTTTTAGTACAAGTGGAATGGAAGCAGGGAGAGAAGAATTTCAGTCTCCTTCCTGCCCTGAGATCGTTTTCTTCAAAATTATTTTCATTACAAAAACTAATGTTATGCATTCCGTAGAAGAGAAAAGTTTGTCTGCTCTAGGGAGCAATGAATTATGTACATGCCATAATTAGCAAAATTAGCCTGTTGCATTATTTATAGGGATAGAAACGCTTCCAGTAACTTGACATCCAGGTGTTGGCTGTGATGGTAGGTACAAACAGAGTTCGGTAGTTGTTAAATCCCCAGGGGAGGGGCATGGCTCACACTGAGTCAATCTGGAGAAGTTAATTGCTGCAAATATTTGCCAATTACAGGAAAATGTTCCATCAGAAAATAATTCATCATTAACATCTTCACTCGAGATGAAGAAAAACTAGTTAGCAGTGTACAACAAAGATCACCAGGTAAACACGTAGCTGTGCTTCCCCTCAAAGTCAGCGTTGTATTACACGGCACTTGTAGGCTGGGTATTTCGGCACTCATTTAGGAAGATGTTTTCCATTTACTTGGATTAATGAAACTTCTACCAGAACTGTTTTAGTTCAAATACTTTGCTAACTCAAGTTGATCTCTGAGAGGAGTTTTGAATCCAGCTCTAGCCAGAGCAGGGAATGGGACACCAGGATAAAGCGGGTTCTGGCTTTGAATTGTTACAGAGCAGAAACCCAGGCAGTTAGATGTGTACCAAGCCTGTTTCTCACTGTGTACTGTTAGCTCTATGTTCTGAAGCTGGAGTAGTGGCAGCTCTGACCCCCCTATGTAAATGAAACTCGGTAGTTTGCCAGATTAACTGCCCTATCTGTGTTTTTTTGTGTTGTGATAGGTTTATGCCAGTTCTCAAGTGCTTCTGAATCTTTCATTATGTTACTGTAATGGTTGTAATTGCTTGTAGATTATTTGCGAGATAAGGTAGAATTTAATTTTGCCAGTAAATCTCTCTTCAGGAAAGAAGACAAAATGGTAAATAAAATGAACTTAAGTCTCAGTTGTCCAGGCTAGACAATTATGTGTGTGTTTATATACGAGTCATGTAAGTAGTTGAAGTTGAGGTAAGAATTCAAATGAATATTTCTTGATGTTTACACAATAACAGCAAGCTTGCTCATTAATTTTGCTTAAGAGTTGTATTGCCTTTTGAGTACTAGAAAGTACAGTTCAGTTTTGAAGATATGGTTTTGAATAGGTGATACCTAAAGCACACACAAATACTTATTAAATAAGATGGGAGAAAGACTTTTGGCTACAGCTTGTACTGACTGACCCAAACCAAGAAATTGTATATTAAAACTTACTACTTCCGAGTAAAGAGAAAATCTAATTTTTCCAAATAGAAAGACCCTTGTGATACCTACAAATATAAAGCGATTTTACAAGCCGCGTCTTTGTCTTTCTGAGACTCACTGAAGCAATTTCATTATGAGTTGCAAAGTTTAATTTCTTCTTGGGCGAGGTTAACCCATTCCCTCTTTCTCTGGCAAAATGAACAAGCAACTTCCTTCTCTTTTAAATTGAGCAAGGGAGACAGATCAAGGCAAGGTTACAACAAGATTTCAATGCATCTTGCTAGTACTGTGATGATGATGCCACACAAATGAGAAAGTGGGAGGCAAAGGGAGGTGGAGAAGTTGGGTACTAATGTGTTATTAAACCCTGGGACTAATCATACTCAATTGCCCGTAGTACTACAGACTGTAAATGATTTTTTTCTGGAGCATTTGACAAGCAATTTTTAAATGAATCCAATGATACAAAGGTTTCTGCAACGGAAGCTGCAATCATACCTTGTGCTACTGCAAAATAATGTAGGGAAGGGATATTTCTATCCAAAGAGTCTGCTCGGTTATTTTTATAACATTTCACATTATTTTCATGTTAAGCATGGTCTTAATGTCTGTTTTGTTGTTGCTGAGCTATTTAAGCTTCTGTGTTAGGGAGCTCCTCTGTGTCCTATTATTTCAAGACTATTTGCATGCAGGATTCATCAGTGCTGTGTTATGGTTGACATTGTGAAGCGCTCAACCGGTGACAAATGTGCTCAGGCTCGTTGTAGCCAAAATGCTTACCTGTAATAATCCACCTGGCTGGTACCGGCGCCTGTTGAGCCTTGGAGCAGCTGAATTTGAGGATCTAGTTTAATTCTTGGTTGTTGCAGTACCTTGAAGGTTTGAGACCTGGAGCTTCATCCTTTAATTCTGTGAAGACTCACTTTTCACCGTGCGTTTGGTAGCACTCTGTATGAAAAAAAAAAAAGAGATGGTATCATTTTTGCATTATTTTAGCATATTTGCATTTTTGCAAATCATATTACTTTGACATGATGTGACCCAGGTTGGAAACACAAAATCAGTTCTGGAAAAGCCCACGCCTGTCTGGTATTAAGCATATTTTTAGGATGTGTATTCCAGGTGGGTGCAGACACGGAATCTTGGGATGTTTCTGTAGAGCTGGCATCTGCCAAAGCTGTGCTTTGTTCTTTCCAGCAATCCTGCTTGTGGCGGACTGCTGAGATTATTTTTTTTTTAGGGCCACAAGTTTCTTGCTGTTTGTGGTTGGGAAGATAATCGGTTTGTGCCATTTCTGAACTCAGAAATCAGAATGTAATACGCTTTCAGTCTTCCACAGTGACGTGCAAGTCTTACAGCCCCTCTATTGGTCTTGAGACACTGACCTAGGTTATGTGGCTGAAGAAGGCAAAAAGGTTCAGTTTCTTGCCAGCCAGCCCATAGTGCGTGAAAATCAGTTAGCTGGTTCATTAAAATAAGAAAACCTTGAAGGAAAAGGAAGGGAAATGTGTGGCTGTAAAAATGAATATTTAGAGAGGTATGACTAAAAAAAAAGTTCAGCAATTTACATTTTTCCTTTCAATAAGATCAGTTGATGCTCCTACTGAGAATTGCTCAGAAGATCTGATTTAAACCATCTATATTCTTAAAATCGAAATACCTTTACATTCTTAGCATATATTTTCACATTTTATTATTTACATACAATTTCTTTTTGTATTTAATTATTTGGGTTTTTTCTCTTTGGTCTTTCTGTATCTCCCACTTCCGTAAAGGATATTTGTCCAACTTCTGTTGAATCTACAGAAACCTTCCACAGACTCCATTAAAATACAGCCAGTCTTTACGTGCAGTTGAAGTTCAAAGACATCAGGAAACTTGTTTCTGAACACATCCCATCACTACAACAGTGAATTGTTAAGTAAAGGCTGGCAACCGGGCAAGATTTCTTCAACAGTTTGTTCAGGTGATGAACTGCTGTATAAACACCAGGGATATCCTGAAAAGCCCTTGGTGTAATGAAATCGTGGGGTTTTTTTCCTACCATCTTAGGTGCGTGCATCTGAGGCTGATTATTCTACAGTCTTTGTGCTTTTTTCAAGTTCACACAAGTATTTGCATGTACAAGTTACCAAGATATCAAGTTGCACATTTGCTCATGGCCATGCACACTGGGTTTCATTGTAGCTACTATTGTGTCATAGTCTGTAAGCATCTAATCAGGGGCTGATTAACAGAGTTGATGCAGCCCATTAAAACTGAGAATAGAAAGGTCTGCAAAGGCAGCGATGGGCAGCTACTCCTTACAGAACAAGGGTATGAAATAAAACATCTCTCCCAGGATTCTTGTTTGCCTTCCTAGGAGTGGAAATGAAGATGTGAAAGCTACTGGGCTGCGCTCTATGCAAGGTGCATTCATGGCAAAAATGGAATGTGGAGAGAGAGCTGAAACAAGCTTAGAACTGCGAGGTTATTAGCCTAGAAAAGAGCAAACTGCCTTTTGGCTCTTGTGATTGACTTATGGCCGGGAGGGCAGAGGGCTGCGTGTTTATCTGCAGTAATAAGCAGCAGAATTAGTGCTCGGGTTGGCTGTAGTCCTGTTGTCTTGTCAGCAGCTGGCAGACACCCTGTAATCAATCTTGCATCTTTCACAACTTCTAGAGTCAATTCAGAAAATAAGTCTGAAAATGATCAGCATTTCTCTAGCAGATGGAAACTGAAATAAACTGTTCTCATTAAGCAACTTTAACAAGAAACAAGGGAAAAGACCTGTACAAATACAGCACAAGTCCACACATGCCACTGCTTACTCTGCATCTCGTGCAGAGATAGCCAGAACGATCTGTTTGCCCTTTTTCTTAATCTTCAGTGTAGAAGGGCTTACTCCAGGAGATCCTAGTGTCCAGTATTTCATTTTGGCTCTCAAGATGACAAGTCTTTTTCAATATGTAGAGTAGCTTCTGGTTGTGGAATCTGTACCTCTCGGAGTCTTCTCTTGGTCCCTACTGATTTTTCAGGTTCAGGGGAAAGTAATTCTCAGAGCGATGGGCAAATGGAGCCGCTGCACGTTAGCAGCCCTCAGAGATCAACTGTGAAGTTAGATACTCATCTCTTTGCCCTACCCTTATCTTCTTATGCAGCACTATTTGCTACTTGTAAGTAGCAGGGAGACTGATAGCTACCAAATCCTCCATCCCAGGCTGGTGTTCACTGTAAGGACTAATTCATGAGACTGAGCAGGTATGTGGTGCATTGGCAGCCAGAGTAATCCACCCTGCTAGCTATCACTTCTTCTGCTATTGATACTCCCGGTTCCTCTTCATGATGCCACACACCCCTGTGTCCGTGTTTAGTAGGGCTGTGCCCCTGGGGCTGCCCTTCGGCCTCCTTCCTGAGCCACGTCTTAGGTTGTTACTACAAGTTTTTATTCTAGGAAACATTGCTCTATGGTCTAGCTACTTCTTATCAAGGTCATACATCTTACTTCCTAAGTTAAGGTGTAAAGAACAGCTCCAGCATTGATCTGGTTGAAGAAATACTGTAACTGGTGTTTTTGTCAGCCAGATTTTGTCCGCCTGCTCTGTTGCTGTGTCTGTGTTGCCCTCCTGTTGTCTGACAACATTATGTCCCATCTCGTATCTGGTTGACATGAATTTGTTTTGTTTTGTAGTTAAGCAAAACTTTACTGAGTATAGTAAAGAGATACCATTTATCTGAACAGAAACAATGAAATTCCATAATTCTTGTGTGACTTTCTGAAAGTCAGCTATACAGCCTAGCTTTATCAAATCAGCCTGACTAAAACTCCTCTCACCCCAAGTCCTTGATGTGGTTTAGGGATTACTGATGCTTGATTTCTTGTGTGCAATACATGTAATGTGATAATCTGGCAATAAGGTTTAGGGAGTCTTTGTAGAATGTACCCGTTTATGCCCTTGAGCTTTAGAAGGTTTCTTTTTGGGAGCATGTAACATGGCAGGAATGCTTAATTGGAGTGACTTGTGGAGTTTGTGCCTTGGTTTCCTGTATTGCTAACTTTAATTAGAGTATCAATAATATAGGCTAGGCTTTTAAGTTTTCCAATTTCTGGTTCTTTTACTTCACCTGGATTTGTCTAAACAGTAGTGCCTGTGTCACAACAACAGATATTAGTTCCCAAGTCAACAATTTTATCTTCAACTGTGCTCAGGAATGTTGTTTCCTGACTTGTAAGGCAGACAGGACTTTATGCAGAGAAACACGAGAAGTTTTGTAGTGAACTTTTTTTGTCCCCATTACCTCATTTGCACCCACAGTAGTAGCGTTATTGTAACAGCTCCAACAAAGGAGCAAATGCCAAGTAATCATGTCACGTTATTTCTGGCAATGCAGACAGGCCAGGAAGTAACCGTGCCAGCTACAGCCTTTGCAGGAATGTCACCATGAGAGAAAGGACCCGTAGTTTCCTGGCGGCCCTTCAGAATACGAATCTGTTTTCCCCTGTCCCAGTTAGGGGCTTATGGAACAGTATTACAAGTTACTTAAGTAACTGTTAACTCAGTTGCTAGGAGATGAAATGTGTTAGATCCCCCCCAAGAAATCTCTTTAATCATATCCAAAGCGACTACGGAAAAATGCTTCTGTAGCCAGTAATTTTTTATCAAGAGGGACTGGCAAAGATTGAAGCCAGTCCTGCAGTGTAACGATGGTCAGTGGAAAGCCACGGTCCCTGCTGAAGGGTGTTGATGTCGAGAAGGTTCTAGAATAAACTGTGTTAGTGTAACAGACCTTTTTACATTTATTTTGATTTTGGCTTAAATCAGAATAAGCTTACAACTTCTTTTCAGTGGAAGTTACTACCTTTATAAAAAGTTTTCGTGTTGAGTTGTGGACCAGAAGTAGTAAAGATACAGCTGCAACTGGCTGAACCTTTATTGGCTTCATGTTCCTTTGGGACTTCATTGGTTGAGAGAACACCCTTTCATGTAATAGTCTGGCTTCACTGATGTCAGTGAGGATGTGGTTTTATCTCCTGCCTTTGAAGCAAGTCTCTCCTCTGATGAGAGTGAAGAACAGCTGTCAAATTCAAGACCAACCATAGTGTATGTTTTTCTGTTTTAACATATGACAAAGTTTTTTTGGTCTACAAGACTGTTAATTTGGCACCAGCTGGAGTCTAGGATTAATCTTAATTATACAGTGTGAATCTGGTAGCTCTGCTGAAATCAGTTAATTGTGAAAAGAATGTGAATTGAAGCTGGCGTTTTGTACCTATTAATAAGGGTTTACGTTTCTTTAAATGTTTAATAGTAATTGTCAGACTTCTTCAAGAAGCGTTATAAACTAATAAAAGACCACGTTGTGGCTGGGTTGGATTTGAACCACAATGTAAGGGATGAAAATGTACAAGTTTCCCTGTATTTAGAAAAGTTTTGTATGTCAGTGTTGTGCAATTAGGATCTATATGTTTCAGTGTTTATGGCTCCAAATTAGACTTCAGTGACTTCTAATGAATCGAGAAGTTTCCAATAATTAAAGTGGAAGTATTGCCTGTTCTTAACTGCTACGCGTAAGTATAACAACTGCTCTTTTTATTTAGCACTCTGGGAGAGAAGAGTAGAGAAGTTATGATGTTGCTTTATATAGAGAGTCTGCACTGTCATGATTTAAGTAGGTTAGATAAAAAATTCATTTAATTATGCACTGCTCATACACAGGATTAGTGTGTTATTCCTGTTGGATCGCACTGTGTGAATGAACTAGCTCTTTCAATCTAAAATTTTGGTTTTATGGTTATTAATATTACTGTGTCACTGTGGTGTCTTAGCTATGATAATAGGAATAAGACTGCTATGAAAAGGATACTATTCAATATGTGATGCTCTTATAGGTTCCAGTAAAAATACTCTTTATAGTAGGCAAAGATAGTCATGGAAAACTGCTGTAAGAAGTATTTAATTGTGCAGAACACCCTTAACGGGGGTAAGGCTGTGTACAGAATACAGACTAATGCTTCTCTCCCCTTGAGCCAGCCGGGGCATGTAAATGAGCAGACATGTAGCAGTAAGGGGGGGAGAAAGCACCCGGGTTTTGCTCCTCTATCAGAAAGGCGAAAGGTTGCAGGACCCCATTCAGACTCTGCATCTCCACACCTCTTCCCTCAGCGGTGCCAAGGCGGATCACGATGCTGCCTTACTCCCAGGCTCTGACGCTTGCCTGTACTTTGAAACAAGCCTTATCTCCGTTCTGCAGCTGATTGAACGCTCCTTGAAGTCATTGATCTGTTTCTTTTGAATTCAGTGGACACCAGATTGGGATCATAAAGAAAGAAGATTAAATAATGAAAAATAGTCTGGTGATAAATGAAAATCCCTGGTCTCTGGATTATCGAGGACTTGATGAATCAAGCTATGATACCACTCTGCACATTATTTCTCTTCTTGCTTTAAAGGTGGAACCAATTTACTACCTATACATTCAACGTTTGACATTACAATGTAGCAGGGAAGCTCAGATTTAAATTTTTTACTTAAACTTGTCTTTGACCTGGTTCAGGCATTTCAAATTTTGCTTCAGTTTTTGTATCAGCAAAATGCTAAAATAATTAGGTAGCATATTCTTATTGTGGTTAGAGAAACTGCTGTAGGGCTGGAAGGCTGGACTCTTTTCTCAGTGACTAATGGAGCCTGCAGAGGTACGTACTCGGTAGCTTTCAGAGAGCTGAGTGATTGGTCTAAGCGGTCCATCGTTGCAGAGGAGAATGCAGCAGGGGAGAAACGACGATGGGTAAAAAGAGATGATCCATCTGGGGCAAACTGAATTCCAAAGGAAATATTTTCTAATTAGACTATTTTTAGGTGCTTGGAAATGAAGTAGAAAAGCCAAGATCAAAGAATGGCAAGAAAATGGGTCTATCCAGGGGAAAAAAAATAACTTTTCTTTTAATTGCAAGTCAACAAGAGAAGGAAATGAGCTCCCATGGACCAAAAGTAGGCTTTTCACTGCATCATGTTATCAAGTTTGCAGACTTTTTGTTCCTCTCCCAAACATTCTGGTAGTGAAATTCATTTCAGGCTAAAAGAGAATGCTTTTTTTTTTTGCCACAGTTACCATCTGAACTTATTCTAAAATTGTTAACTGGTATTTGATTTGGAGTCTCTTATTTTTCTTCTTCCCTCCCAACAGTTAATGCAGCTGTCCCTGATTTTGGCTGTTGCTTCTGATACTAGCTCTTAGCTTCTAAGCTGATTTTAAAAGAAACTGTCCATCATTTCCTCCACTTAAAGCCCTAATGTGGGACACAGTCGTTTGTCATAAAGGCACAGCATAGAATAATGCTGTGACAGGGCTTTGGAAGAATTGGAATGTAATAACTAAACTAAAAGTGTCAAACTAAACTGCAAAATCTTCCCTTTCCTTATAGTTACTTTGTCCTGTGTTTTCTGTCTTGTTTTCTAGCTGAAGAGCTTGTATGGTTTCTATACTGTAGACCCCAAAATGTAAGATTTAGAATGCCTGAGTCTGTTACGAAAGGTCATTGAGTTCACCTTTCCATTCGTGTTATTGTCTACAAGTGTTTGGGTGTGAAGGTTTACAAAAGCCAATAAAAAGACAGCTTGCTAACGTGTCCGACATAAAGTATATTTCAATAAGATGGGTGCAAGAGAATTAAATGATTGCCAGCTGCTAACATGCAGTGAAGTCTCTTATTCTTCACTTTGTCTGACATGTTAGATATGTACATAAAACCTACCAAAAACATGGAATGAAACCATTAGGAAAAAACATTAAAGCAGGTAGAATTGAAGGTGTGTATAATAGGAATTGTTCATGCCAGCAAACCAGAAGTAAAAATGAACAACTAAGTCGCGGAAGCATAATGTCTTTGCTTTCATAACAGAGAATAAAACAAGTGGATGTTGACAAGAAATAAAATTATTTGGCTCTGTCTTAGTTATTCAGGGTCATTGGACACCGTTTCAACTGTGTGTCAAGGTGACAAAGGAAAGTGTAATTCGTGCGTAAAAAATAAAACTCCACAAACATTTCACAGGATCCTTTTCTCTTAATCCCTAATTTGAAAAAATAACATTTTCTCCCCCTCTTCCAGAGAAAATTACGTTTGCTTTGTTTTTTTTAGACAGGGCTGCATGGCCTGACCTGGTACATCTTGGCATGTATTTGAAGAAATATCTTTTATATGTTTGCCTATTTAAAGTGCTGGCTGGTCTTGGGAATTCTTAGGAGAAACCAAGCCTGTGAGCGTTTGTCTTTCAGTCTGTCTCAAGTGGTCTTAATACAGAGGAACAGTGAGTCTGATAGCTCTGTAAGAGAGCAATCTTCCATGGCAGTTTTGTGTTGAGTGATGTATTGGACACCAGGCTTATCTACCAAAATGGGCAGGGGCTGTAATCCTCTCTCCACAGTCATGGAGGGGGTGTGGGGGGGGGAGAATCCCAACTGTTCCCTACTTCCTGCTTTCTGAAAGCTCAGTAATTGTATTTTGAGTATCTGAGATGCAGAACGACAGTCCAGGCTCACTTCTGACAGCTGGACATGAAGTCTGCAGACATTACCTGCTGACATTACCTGCTGACATTTTTCCCTTTGACATTCATATTTAGGGCTAACAAATCTTCCAAAATGTCAAATACAATTAAAAATTTAATTCTGTTTATATTACTTTTGTTGAGTATGGGAATAGTTTAGATTATTGGCAATGTCTAGGAAAATTGGAAGTGCCAAGGACAGCTGGTGAACACTGAAGGATGTGAAGAATGCCAACGCACACTGATGGCCATAAAGGTCCATTAAATATCTGAGGACTGGAAGCGGCCGCAGTGGGAGGAGAACTGGGTTCTGCTCTGTCCAGGAAGCAGGTGGTGTCAGCAGGAACACGTGTGAGTTGTACGAGTGGGAAGCTTTGGACGAGTGTCCTGAAGCCTTTCAGTAAAATGGTAATTCAGAAAACAAAGCCCTAAATTAAACTAGTTTATCACGAATAAAAATGAAGTGTTTCTTAGTAGAGAGAGCAGAATACTACCTGTATAGGTCTACAAGGTGCCCTTGTTTTGCTCAGTGCTATATAAGTTCCATGAGGTTGTGTGGTTAGCTTGCTTATCTTTGGAAGTTCATGTCAGGCGTGAATAAAGTGAAATTCAATCCTTTTCTTTGAGTCAAACAGCGAGTATAAATAAGAAATTAGTAAGCTGTATATACCAATATTTGACTCAGCGTTCTGAGAGAATATTTGATAACAAATCCCATTAAATGGTGCGATATACCAGTAATATATTAGGATAGTTTAATTTGAAATTCTCCTGGCATCAGTTCGTTTAAGTATATGTATTTCTGTATCGTGCAAATAGTTTTCCTTAAGAGCACAAGTTGGATTAGTACCTGCTGTTCAAATTAATTGTCATATTACTGTCAGTAATAGTGGACTGATTTTCACATGAATAGTTTTAATAGTGTAGCTGGATTTTAGTCCAGATTTATCAGTCACAGACTTGAACCTTTGAAGGAGTGTGGAAATAGCATCAATTGCAAGTGGTTAGAAGAAACTGGTGAGTGAGTGGATACAGCTTCAATTATCTTTGGCTAGATAGAGTGAAAACTACCTTAAACATATTCTTAGTAGAACAAGGAGACCTTTCAGAATTCCAAAATGCAGGTGTCCTTAAGTGTCAGTGTAAGAAAGGACAAATAAATCCCAGCCCACGTGCCTGCCTTCTACAAAGAATCCTAAGCCGAGCCGTCACCACCTGATGTCTGAAATGCCTGTATCTGTCTCTAATGCTGCAATTCAATGGGGTAAGACTGTATAAGGGTATTTATCATTCTGGGTACTTTTGTTGCACATCTTTTGGGTCACAAGTTGAAAGGATTTGCACTAGTTGCGTGTTCAGGCCCCTGTCTACTCTGTGACCAATTGCCCCGAAGTGGCTGTGAAACAGCAGTGAGTCTGGATGGTCTGGTCGCTCTCCATCCCTCTGCTTTGTTCCAGATGTTGGAGATGGCCGGACAGGGATGTCTGATCTTTTCCTGCATACAGGCAGAGTTTACTTCTCAGATTTAAAGGAGATTGTGGCATGTCTGTAAAGCATGCAATGTAAGGTTGCACTGTGCTTTTGACTGGGTAAATGCCCATCAGTCTCGGGTTTTTACGGGCTTGCTAGGTACATACAATTTCTTCATGAATCGTGATTCAAGCTCTTCTCTATTTGACAGCTGAATACTTGAGGGAAGGTACAAACCACTGGAAAGAGTTTCCATTTCTTCCAGAGAAGGTTATTAACTTCATTATGATTTACTAGGACCAAACTGCAGCAAACTGCATTATTACATGTGCAATGCTTTTAGAACAAATACGACGTTTTTTTCATAAAGAAAAATTGTTTTAACATGGTGACAGCTTAAGAACTAATATCAGGAATGTATAAAGGAATATTAAGGCTTTGAGATACCTGCAGAGTTTAGTTATGTTCATAAGAGAGGGGAGCTATCTACACCACTTCTGAGGGACCCAACTGTATGGATTGCATAAGCGATCCGTTGAAAGCTTCAGTTCAAAGCCATCTGTAGAAACATACTAGTTGTCAAACAATGGTGAGACAAACTACCATTTCAGTAGTCTGTAAAGCTTTAGATGATAGTCTCCAGTTCAGTAATAAGCGTTGACAGGGTTTTGTGATGCAAGTTAGTGTATCTGAAAAGAGATGAAGATCCCCTCAAGGACAACCTTGCAAATACCTGTCGTTTGGCGGGAGATGAAATTGGAATTTTCTCCTTATTTATTGCTCATATTTCCCCACCCCACAGAAGTAATTTTCAGCTATTCGAATGTGTTCAACATAGAAGTTGCAGCTAGAATTTAATGTCAGATATGACTAAAGTCACAAACTTTCTAACAGTAGGAATGGGAAAAAGCAATTTTTAAGTGTCAGCTCTCTGAATTAGGATGGTATTTTTGTAGCCTGAAGGGATGCGGAGAGGCAGGACCGCAGGGTGGGAGAGGATAGAGTTTCATAAAAACCCTGTGTGGTGCAGATACCAAGTTGGATCTTAGCAGTAGTAGGTAATTCTTTCAAAAAAAGATTTTTGCCCCCTTTTCATATGAACTGCATGCACATGATTGCGCTTGCATATGAATTGTGGTTTTACTTAGGGATAATTTTATTTCAGTGTGAGCACAGATGAATTTTAAACCCCATTTCAGCTATATTTATTACCACCCAAGATTATTTTTTTTAAAACGAAGACACTGGGGGGCGGGAAGCACCTGTATATTAAAACTGTAACGCAGTTATGTGGTAATAGGTGAAGGTTTTAAAAAACAACCAACAGCCTTATAAAAGAATCTTTTTAAGGTATAAAATTTATCTTGAACTCATGAATTATTCTTAAGTTTTTTAAATCTGTAGCCAAACACCAAGGGAACAGTCAAATAATTCAAAAAGAGAGGGATCTAACAATATCAGAAATCTAGTTTGGCACAGAAAAAACTCTCACAAGAGTGATTTTTATCATATGTATTATTTACCGTGAATTATTTTTGGTGATGAGGACTAACTTTTCAAGGAAAGCAGCAGTTGGCCTTTAATTCTTCCTTTAATTTGGTTATACAATTAAATGTCACATAAATGCATTGCCCTATAGACAATTTCCAACCTAGAACTACTATTTCTGCTTTCATGAGGATAAATTAAGATAAATCTTAAGGTTTTTTTCATTCATACTCTTTTATGATTACAAAACATAACAGATTCTGGTTACGACTGGTGTCTCTGTCACTAAAAAATACTCAGACCTCAAATATAAGTAGTAAAAAGTACAACACAGCTAGCCCTATGGAATCTTATTCAGTTGATAGACTCTCTTAGATTTTTCACTAATATTTGTCTGCTTTTTTTCTTCTCATTCCCCGTAACATATTCATTTCTTAATACAAGACTGAGTGTCATAAGATACGGATGGCTGCTATATGACTAACGGTATTTAATAACACTTGTGAGAATGACTAAATGTTGACGGAATATATTTCTGTGCATTGCAACCGCAGTGAAATTGCTGTGCCAAGAAAATTGCTATTGAATCACAGTGCTGCTCAAGGAAATAGAATAATTTGTTTTATTCGTTAGGGTCACCAAGCAAATTAGCTAAAGCTTTTCCTTCAGACTGATAGAAACAACTATATTAAATACGGAAAGGTGACAAAGATAGGAAGGTGCTGGCAGAACAAGCAAGTGATTTGAAATATTAATTCTCTGCAAGCCTGTGTCAATATTCTATGCAGATGAAATTGTCCTAGTGTACCATGATGAATGCTCAGCTGTAAAACAGACAATGTCTGTTATGTCTGTCCACACATTCGTATCTTTCTTCCTGAGCTGTTCTGATTCTTCTGAAGGTCAGGAAAGCGCCAAACTGAAGCGCTTTTAACTGAACAATTCTAACTGTGGGTGATGGAATCTGACCGATTAGCTGCATACCCACACTAGTTTCCACAGACCTCCGCTGTTTTAATGCAGAAGAGGAATCTGCTCCTGACGCTTTCCGAGTCTCAGTACGTCACAGTGGAAGCTGTAGCAGATGCCTGCAGAAAGTAACAGATGCGCCATGGCCACTGGCTACAGAAGCACTGCAACGCCCGCTTAGCCTCCCGCGGCTCCCTCTTCTACACAACCGTACCTCAACCCAGAGCAACAATATTACAGCTCACAGGGTTCGACAGTCTCAAGGTCTCACAAGAGTCAGTGTCTGAGTCGGTCCTGGTTTGCCATTCGCTGCTGGAATGAACGAGCCAGGTGACTGCACTTGGATTGATGGTGCTGTGATACGGATGGGCATTCACTGCTCACCAGTGTCAGGGATGAGGCTCGCTCACAGGAGCCATCGAGCAGTCGGCTGACAGCAATAGCTTCCAGTGGGAACTGACAAGGCTAGAACCCAAGTCTTTCATCACCGCGCTAGTTAACTGAGTACCCCTTGAAAGAGGCTGCTAAACTCATCTCCATTTTTTTCTCTTAAAGAAAATACCTAATTCTGATCCGGACCATATCAGCATAATCCTATGGATTTTACTTCTTTTCAACTGTTGCAAGTCTTTCTATATGATCTTTTCTTCTACTTGCTTTATCTCAAAATCTATTTTTCTAGTTGGGTGATATGTAGATAGGCTATAGATGGTTATTAAATATGAAACCCCGGCTTAAATTCCCTTCACTTATGTCGTTAAGAACAGATTGAAAGCCGTGATTTGCCATATTGGAGTTTCCAGACAAATGAAATACAGCTTCAAAGCCAGCTGTCTTTAAATTGCTGAGAAACCATCACCTGCAAATGAACAGATAACATGTCAAACTGGTGATATGTAGTCATTCAATAGTGTCTGTAGGAATGTTTTCAGAACATGCTGTGAGAATACTTTTTGTTTTAGAAAATTGGCAGGTTCTGAGAAGGGTCCTTAGTCCTCACATTCTGTTAGAAGGCTGGACGTCACACGTTGTCAGAACATATCTTTAGGTAACCATTTAAATCTAATTCCAAGTCCATCCAGATTTAAGGGGTCTCAGTAGGCTGATATTAAGGCATTTCCATGTCTAACAGGCCAGGAGAGCAAACTTAGGCAGTGGCTGTCTCTACAAACCTGACACTCTTTAGTAACCAGGCACCCATACAGGTGTTAGACGGCGGCAAGTTTTGCAGGAATGTTAAAAATCACCTAGCTAACAGTGTGTTGTCTCTGATAGCTGCAGGTATTTGGTACACAAAGGTGCTTACGGAAGAGGGAATCACAGACACGTACTCCTCTTAAAATCTCTCCCCAGCATTCTCTAAATAAGAGCATTCCTCCCCAATAAAGTCTAAGTCCTGGGTAGATTTCGCTTCTATCAAGATTACCTACCTGAAGAGTAAGCTTTTGACCTTCAACTTTCCCACTATTAGGTACAACTAATGAATGAACAGTGTGTACTTTTAGCCTTAACAGCTGTTTAGAATTGCCAGAAACAGATTTATTTACATAATAACTCCTTGTCTTGGGAAACATTGGTAACAGGTGGACTTCTATCTACTGGAAACTTTCCTGCTTTCCCTGCAGCCAAACAAGAGCCCACCAACTATTTTACCAGGACGGGCATTTGATCTACATCTGCCTCTGCATAAGCCATGATATCACACTGATGCTGAAGCAGCTCAGCTTTGTAGGGTAACCACAGTTCATGTATAGGAGATGTCATTGCCCAAAAATGATTGCATTTTAAAAATCTGGAACAAAATATCTAGTAAAAAGTTGTGGTACGTATAATAGGGCCAGCTTTTTCTGATATCGTGATATATTTCTGCCATAGATAGTGCTTCCAATAGTGTATCTGTAAGTAGGTACATATACCATACAGATTCCCAGGTGCTTTTAAGTGGTCAATATCAAGGTTTTCTGTTCTATATGTAATGCAAAAAGCAAAACTTAGAGACAAAGAGCCCCTCACCCTTTGAAAATGTAGAAATCAGATTTGATCCTTTGAAACTAAGCTACATTTTCAGTTACATTTTGACTGCAGAAGCGAGGTAGAAAAGGATCAGGAATGTTTCCTGTGAGGGAAATCTCAAACAGCATGGCACCCTAGTTTTGAATTCTTTTTCTTTGCTAGTTGTATTTGGTAAGGAAGTGAAAAAGGTGGGCTGGGTCAACTACTTGGAGGCTTTCTGTTAGCCAAAGAAGTTAGAATAATTACTGTAGTGAAGAATTGAAATTATATGATGATATGCTAGCATGTGCTGCTGAGTTATCTGGCTATAATAAAGGTGTCAAGCTAAACTCGCATATTATGTGAATTCTCTTGCTGAAGACTTCGACTTACTGTAGTATTATAAATGGTTTTATCAAATGGAAAATTTCAGTTCTGACTCTTTTGGACTAAGGGCCAAGGTCTGTACAGGTCTTCATCTCAAAAGAGCTCTTAAGCTGCTCAGCTACTGGGGAAAAAAAGTAACTGGCACCACTCCTGATCGTTTTGAAAATCCAACCCTGATTTTTTTTTTTTCCACCTTAAAACAATTCAGGGAAAACAATTTCAAGCTCTCTCAGTTCTCTGTAATTATTATTCACTCTGTAACCTCTTCAGTCTGCTCTCTGTTTGTTCTGAAAGGTGAGAATCCTCCTCCTTGAGTTGTTCTATTATTAGAAGTGGAATTATGTGGAATCAATTATTTTTCAACGTGACCAATGAATCAAAAGGAGTTCCTGTCCTATGAATTGTGGAGTTATTTTACCTAGCAAAGCAGGGGGTTTCAGGTGTTCAGTTGCCCTGAATTTAGCTGCCATCTTTGATTATAGCAAGTCATACTTTCAGCTGGTGCCTAAAAGCTCTTTCTTAAAATTGCATTTGGGTTTTCACTCTAAACCAGGCAAGAGCTATTTATATTCCAAGTAGTATTTGCTGGAATTGGTACAAATAATCAAGTTTCTTCAAGATATAGTAATCTGGCAACTCAAATTAAGAATCCCGAAACTGGTAGTCAGTTTTGAAAGCATTCCTTCACTTTTCTTTTTACCAGTTTCTTCAGTGGAGGGGAAGCATTAAACTATCTACTAAAGTTCTCTGAATCTGTTCGAAACTTTGTAACTCTTATATCAGGCACTATTTAAAATATAATTCCCTCAGCTGGCCGGGTCACTTAAGGAAATATTTTCAATCATGGAATTAACAGAATTTTATTTTTTTTAATTAATAAATGAGCTAAATGGATGCCCATCAGTCTCGTACTGTCCAGTCATAAAAGCATTTTATGTTGTCACTGCTTTCAGTAGCAGTTTAGGATTGAACCGTTGCTATTTAGACTGAATTATGATATTTAAGGAATCAAAACACAGAGTCCATTGTGTGATCCTCAACACCTCAACGATCGAGACTCAGAATTAAGAAATATTTGACTCTGATAAAAACTGTGTTTCATCTATTCTGCTGGTCTGTATTAGCCAGGTAAGAAGCAACTCTCACAGAATTAAGCAGAGTGAGTAATCTTTGAGTTCTTTGATTAGAGCAGTACTGAAGATGGTAAGAGTATCAAGATAACTGAATCAAATGAGTTGAATGGTTACAATCCGTGTTCCAGTATTTGAGAATATGGGATATTCTGGGAAGAGTCCTCTTGAAGCAGTACAGAAGTAAACCACTCAGATGTCGCAAGCATGAAGTAAGCCACTGCCAGACTGAATGATCAGCATAGAAGGCCCTTAGGTTTATGCCTTTCTAGGCCATTCCTCTTTCAGATATGTCCTGGAGTAAATGAGGTGCTTCAAATATGGGGATTTTTCTGATTTACAGAACAATTTTGGAAGAGTTGGCGAATTGTGTAGTTGTATTTATATCTTCATCTATTGCTGCTTGAAAGCACCTATTAAAGTAACTAAAGTATGAAATAGTGCTGGCTGCTCTCAGGAACACGTGATGGGGTCTTCACAAGGACAGGGAGCGAACAGCATCTCAGGATAAATGGTGTGATTTCAAATGAAGTCAGAGTATTTCCCTCTTATTTTCCTATCACATCCATTGCAGTGACCTATATCTTTTTGTTGATTGCAGTGAGCACCGATTCATCTTATATATAGCTACAAAATGAGGGGCTTATAAAAAGTAATGAAAAAAAATCACTGGCATGAATCTGAGGCAGTGCCACAGTTAAAATGGTGATTTACTTAAAGGTACAATTAAGCCTATTCTGGATGCAGATAATAGCAAGTTAAGTGTTAACATTTTTCAGCTGAATTTGTACTATTATGCCAACAGTCGATATATATGGAGAGCTGCTTTTGTCATTCTCACTCTTGTACTAGCCTTTCAGGGAGATTAACTATTAAAGCAAATCTGGTATCAATAAACAGCCCGTAAAAATTTCTTTGCTAATGTTGCTTTCTTTTTAGACAGCAGATACATTTTCAGGAAGGGCTTAAAATCCCATTTTATAAAGGTATTTGCCTTAGTCTCAAACTTTCTTAGAGAAAATAAAAAAAAAGCAATCTTATTTCTCTGGCATTACTGCCTTGTGTGCTTTAGGATATGATTCAAGTCATGTGTCCAATCCACTTCACCTTAAGTACCCCATTGAGTTAGATGCACGGAAGCAATGAACTGTGCCCTAGGCCGCTCACCCGACTTTTCGCGAGAAGATAGTCAAAGCTCTATCTTTTCTAAATAGCATCGAGTGTTCAGAGAGGTCTTTGGTGAATGATTCATACGGCTGCTTTTAAAAAATAGATGGTATGTGTTCAGCTGAATAATGGCGAAGAGAGCAGGGAGCAGTCACTATTCTGAACTTTACTGCTCTTATTATGAGCAGTCATTGTATTTTGTGCTTTTATTGCTCATTTTGCATATGTCTAGTCCTTTGTAGGGGTCTGTGTACATGTGATGACATACGCTGTCATTTCGCAGGATAAAATTCCTGGTGGTTTCCTCTCTTGTGTCCTTGAAGGATATGCTGTGCTGAGATTTGGACTTCTGTGTGTGTGTGTGTGTGTGTGTTTTGGTGGGAGTGTTCTCTTTCTTTTATAGCTTTAGAGATTTTGGTATTTTTCTCATTATATTAATTTCCATAGCACCCCCGACAGGCTGGATTTCTCTCTTTCTTTATGTGTAACTAAACACCGTAGAGAGCCAGGATGGGGAGTATTTTAATTCTTGTCATTTTATGCCACTGTAGTATCAGCTGGCTACAAATGCATGGAAAAGACAGTGAATACATTTCTACAGGAGAAAAATCACAGCCTAAAGAATGTCAAATGCATCCTGAACATGACTGCTGCTGGTTAACACAAGCATACAACTACTGTGCTTTCAACTGTTCTCATAAAAATGCTGCCTGAAACATTAGAACTCTGAATACGGTGATTTCTCCTTGCAGGGGTACGCTCCTGTACTGCAACACTGTGCGTTGTTCAGACAAAATGGAGGAGAATTTAGAACATAATTACACTGCCTTCTTAGGTATCAGGAACCAAACATGTTTCTGCACAATAAATCAAAAGAAGATCGACTGGTTGAAGTTGTGATCAATATCAAGTCAATAGCAAAATGACCTTCGTCTATAGAACTCCAGGTGTTTGGGTGACAGGGCTTTGCTTCTCGCTGCAGCCAGAGCTATGCGAATCTAGATTCTCCACTGGAAAGAAGTTAGAGAATGTAGAGCTGTGAGAATAACATTTTTGAGAAGATATCTCCCCATATTTCCATAAAGTCTGTCCTTGAAGCGTCCCTGTTCCTTTGATCATTGCCATGCCTTACCTTGATCAATGTGAGATCAAATGTACGGATAATGGCACGGGAAGGACAAAGAGAGTCTGCAGCTATCCCTGTATAGCAACAGAGCTGAAATGCATAAATGAATCCGGGCTTAATTTGAAAGTAGTTCTAGGCTTTTTTTTTAAAAAAAAAACAACTCCTCTCTTATTCACTCTTTATTTCTCTAATCCTCATCCCCCTTTTTTTTTTTTGAATGAGGAATTCCCCAGGCAGGGTCTGTTTTGTGAGCCCTTTTTTCCAGCTGAGCGGGATGTGTCTTGGTGTTGTTTCATTGAATCAGTATTGATTCCACTAGGGTTAAAGCTAATTTCCCTTAGCTCCTGTTTTGCTCTTTCTGTTAGACTTCCCTGCTTACTGGAGGAATAAAAAGTGGCAAGGCAGTTTGTGAACTGAACTGTAAGAAAAAAAAAAAAAAAGAAGGAAACCTAACTTCTAAACAAACATCACTCTTCAACAATTAAAATCTCACAAACAGAACTGCACGTATATAGAACCTTTCGTAGTACTCACAAAATCCCCATTCCATGGCAGAGCTGGGAACCTGATGATGTGACAGCCAAGGATTTATGGATTTATTCTCACACATACAATGGGTTGCACACAGTGTGATTACAAAGATACAAGCAGGACTGATGTAGTTCCAAAGAAGGATTATCTACCTCATTTCTTGCTTCCACCTATTTATGTTCAAAAGTGCTTGTTCTCCTGTGCCTACACCAGGGGATTAATATAGACTTTTATGTGGTGTCAGTGGTGTTACAATGATAAAAATTTCTGTTGTTGTTTTACAACTTTTGTGGTTTTGAAATTGCAACAGCATCTTGAAGGATTTAATGTGATGGTTTTATTTAATTTTATTTGAAATTTATTTACTGTGTAGGGAAGGCACATGAGGTTTTCTTCTCTATGAGCTTTTATTAATAAAGTTGTATGACGTAAGAAAAACTGTATCTAGATTTCTGCTAATATGATAATGTGTTTTTTTAAAATTCCAGCTAGCTGTTTGGGGAATAACAAAATATGAGATCTATTTTCAAATAGCTCTGGAGTCCCGGGTGACTGAAATCTGAAAAAAAAGAGAAATTGGAAAGGGTCCATTTCCAAAATAGTAGCTAATAACTTATAACAACAGTATTTATGAAACTGTAGTTGAAAGGTTTTGAGGAAGTTATTACAGTTCTTTTCTCGTAAGATTTCTAATTCTTAAAAATTAGAATTTTAAAGAATTCTAATTCTTAAAAATTAGAATTCTACACAGTGCTTTCACAAGCGAAGGTCCTTGTGCAGAATCACAATAAAAACCAAGCTGTTAACCAGGTTTTCGTTACACAGGAAAGCGCTTCTCAAAGGATTGTTAGTCTCAGTATGCAATGAAAGCCTGTGGCATTTAGTGGTTTAAGGGAGGAATCTCCATAGGAAGGCCTGATTTCTGTGGTTGTTTTAAAATCAGGAGCAGACACATAAATTAATGAGGAAGCATGATTGGCTCATCCAGCAAAACTAAATTCCCAAAGGTGAACTCTCCCTGTAGATGACAGCTTAGAAAGAAAAGAACCAACCAATTAGACTTCAAGAGGTTAATTTGGAGAGGTTGATGAGCACAATCAAGTTAGCTTTTGAACTGGCCAGGAAAAAGAAGGATGCTTGATGCTAGCTGAGAGTCAGTGAAACAAAAATGCAGCGGTTACGCAAGTACGACTAAAAAGAATGATCAGAAAAATGAAAAGGCTTTTGTTTCTTACAAGAAAGGAATGAGAATGATCCACAACCCTGCTCTTGAGGCCAGCTTGAGAGTCTGAGGTTTGAACGTGTTCTCCAGTGTGAGAGGCCTGTGAGTGGGGAGGCTGTATGAAAGTAATAAACTCTCAAACTTGAGAATAAGAGACATGGGAAGAACTTCTTGCTTTCTCTCTGTCATCTGCTTCCCTTATTAACTCTGACTTACCGCCGCGGAAAAGGCCAGAAAGTACAATAGGAGAAATAGAAAGCAGTAAGTCTTATTAATTTTCACTCTTTAGATACAAGATAAAGGTATGAGGTTGGGACCAGGCAGGCTGAGCTAACACAATTTGTGTTCGTTGTTCTGGGCAATGGAAGCGTAACTTGGAAAAAAGTTATTCTCTTTTTTTAAAACATTAGCTCTAGAGGGAGGGGACTGCTTTTCCTATGATATATTTGAACCATGTGGCCCCTAAGCATCACAAAAAATTTTAATTATTGGATGTTATTTAAAAATTAAAACAAAACAAAACCCTTGAATCAGGAGTTTAATCTAAAGGTCCCTGAGCTCAAAAAAAAGGATTCCCCTATCTCTAGTAGGGTCAGGTTTGGTTCTTACTGAAGAAAAATAAAATCTCCCAGCTGTATCATTTGCTAAGTTACCAGAGATTTATTCACCTGTTCTTAAGGTTGGTTGCTTTCAGACAGTCACGTGTTGTAAATATTCATGCTGGAATAAATTTGTCAGAGGGTTTTAGACCAAATGATCCTTGTAGTTGAAAAGGTGCCTTGTCTTTTTCCGCCTAAGGGCTTTGGTAAATTTTTCATAGATACTGTAGAAAGGGATAGTGTTCTAAATACTTGGTTTACCAGGATCCCTGACCTTTTGGTCTTTCTCTGTGCTTGATTGTCTGGATATTGAAGCAAATATAACTGGTTCTCCAAAGAGCTGTGGAATTTAACTTTTGTAACCTGTGGAAAAGGCACCAGGTGTTACTGGGATCCTGAGTTTCCCATCTCTGCTTTGGACTTGTCTTCCTTTAGCATGGTTATTCAAGTTTGGCTACAGCAATAAAAGCTTCTTTTTGAAGACAGTGCTGGTGTTGTCTGATGCTCTTACGGTACGGTTTAAGACACTACATAAAATGACTAAACGGACAGCGCATCTAAGCACGTCAGAAGCGATAAAGGAAAGGCTGTTTCCTTCTGAGGCAAAATGATAGCAAGATTAGCATATTTATAAGCACAAAAGTTTAGGGGACAGGTTTTTCTCCTCAGTTATAACCCTGGAATAACTTTATTCCTGTTATTCAAAAGTGAAAAAAGGTTCCTAAAATCCACTGCTAGAACAGCCCTGGTTTGCCTTAGGAAGCCTCACGCTCGCTCACGGTGTGACTGCTCTTGTAAAGCACATCCGTGTTTCCATCCTGGGTTGTTAAAGACAATGCCACTGAGGTATTCTGACGTATCTCCTTTAACGTGTTTATAACTGTCACTGACTTCACCAAAACCAGAATACCCTCAAGCCTTGCAAGGCTTTTTATTTTTTTTCCCCACTTAGCACAGATTTTCTTTAGCAAATTATTGTAGGTTAGAAATCTGGGCCCTTTTTTGCATTTTTGGAAAGTTGAGCTAGAAAACAAATTGTCATATATATTTGCATGACTTGGTAATGTTACTGTGAGTACTTCATTCACTTATATTCCAAAAACTGATTTTTAGGAAAGCAGTTACTGTTCACTGCTTTAATCGGCAACACAAGCAGAGATCATGAAATAATTTGTTGTTGTAAATTCCTGAGTCTTTTCAATGGCTTTCATGAAAGAACAGATTTTGTTGAACCTTACTTGGCTGTACTTTTCAGGAAAACAAAACAAGCCCCAAACAAACAACACAATCTTGCAATGTTTTCATTGAAGAAAAAATAATAACTCTGGACTTTGGCTGGGCAAAATACCTTGGCTAAACAGTAAAATCTTTAAATAAATCAGATTGCTTCAGGTTTTGATACCTGAAAAAAAAGCAAAACCTCCCTTTTTATTGTTTTCAGTTAAACAACAATTAAAGAGAGATAAAAGAAATCAGACTTAGGAAAAAAAAAAAAAGGAAAAAAAAAAAGCCACTTTTCAGCGGTTTCATTTAGTAACAGGAATGAGGAAATCACAAGGAGACTTACTCAGGGATCCCCAGTGCTTATGAATGTCATTTCCATAGATCACGACAGCAAGGGCACTGGCAGTTTCATTACCTCCTAAAATCAGCAGATATGGTCTGTCAGGCTTGCAGGAGCTGCTGGAGAATATTGATCCCCGTGAACCTTAACAGGTTCAAGCAAAAGCGTTCCTATGGTTTATGCTAACACTTTGTACAGTTTACCTCAGATAGTAATTGATTTTTCTATTCCCAACGAAGCATCAGCTGCAGTGAGGAGATTCACACCCTGACTGAAAGCTTGAGATTGTAAAAAGGAAAAAAATAGCAAAAAGCTCCTCACCTGTCCCTTGCTATCTGGGCGGTAACCACCAACTGTCTGTGGTTTTTTTTTCCAAGTTACCCATCTTAAATACAACAAAAAACCCCAAGCAAAGTAAAACAAGGGCTAAATTTGCCCTCTGTTTCTGCACGTATGGCTGCAGGAGGACAACGCTATCACAGACTATAACTCATGCACGGCTTTCAAGTGTTTTTGGGTCGAATTTTTCATTATTTTTAAGAGGCTGTCAGAAGTTAGTTAACTCTCACTTTTCAGTTTTTTATTATCTATACATGTGCATATGCATGTGTGTATCTTGCAGGCTTATAATCTCCAAATAATAAACTGAAGAGCTGACAGATTGTCGGAACTGAATATGCAAGGTGACTTTATATAGTAGTTTTTGTTATAGCAGTTAAGAATAATCTCCTTTTCTATATATTGTTTATATTCTGTGTTTTTCACAATGAAGCTTTCATTTTGTCTTGTGTTTCCAAATATGCCAGTAATTTCCTATCTTATCATGAGCCAATAATAGATGTAATAACTAATAAATGAAGTAATCCTGCTATTCTAAAGTATTCCCTTTAAAAGCAAAAAGAAAAGATGGAATCAGAAAGAAATGGGTAGTTCATCTTCTGTCAAAGATATCAATGCAAAAGGGGAAGGACCATACATAAAATACGTATAGAGTACACATGCATAATATAGAGAGCTTCTCTATAAGGTATTATGGAAATCAGACCAAAAACTTGTCAGAGGTTTCCGTTAAAATTCCAACTGCTTTTTACTGAAAAGCCTTGGAAAGCTTTTACTAACCAAGGTGTTTACTACTGCCATCATTATCCTTTCTTTTCCTGGAACAGGTTATTTGCATCAAAAGTTGCATGTTCATCTCCTTCCTTTTTAGCTACTTTAAGCCAAAATGTAACAAAGTTCTATAGGAATAAACGATAAAATAAAAGTGCTCTGTGTTTAGGTTTGTAAGAGTTTGTTATTACTCCAGGAATGATATAAAAAAACTAGTCATTTCCTTGCTGTTAAGAAAATTCCCTCAGTGCCAGCGCCTCATTTCACTTGAGAAGCTCAGTATTGATTGTTCACCTCTGCATCACATTAAAGTATTTTTAAAAATTTTACAATAGAAATTTTATGTTTTCACTCGATATGTCTCATGCTGTATTACAAATTATTTTTTTATTCTCTATATGTTTTTCTGTGTTTCCCAGACTTTCATCTTTTGTGACAGAAGAAATGTCGCTATTTTTTCTAAGAGGTCGCAGTAAAAACCACAAGTTGAAATGGAGAAGGTACGTTCATTGACTAAGTGTTGCCCAGCTCACCCTGTAAGAAACAGGGAAAATGAAGTCGTTGAAAGAGCAGTAGATAAGCTAATGATTTCATAGTAAAGTCTATTGGCACTTTTGCATGTTCTCATCCCTCTTTTTCTGATATATTAATATTAAAAGCATTTGTACATCAAGCTGACAGCTCTCTGAAATGCTCTTTTGGGCTGAGTAAGCACTACAATTTAAGTTTCTGTTGGCTACATGGTATCCACTGTCAGAAAACTGATGCTTTTGACTTTTCTTTCAGCAAAGCAGTACTGCTGACAGGGCTGCATGATTCTACCGATGTCTTCATGTTTGACTGAATTCACATCTGAACATGAGCCAGCAACCACTCACTTTTCTGCATTGTTTATAGTTTGGAATATTTTGCGCTTTGTTATGGTCGAAAACTTTGTGTCAGAGAAGATGGAATAACATAAAAATCATCAGAAATTCGAGCTAAGAACAACACTAAACATTGGCTTCTGGAAGCCATTGCTCACATCATTAACTATTACTGATCCTTGGAGTGTCTCTTCCTTCCCTAGTGCCAAGCCAAGCGATTTGTGAGGCAGTGCTGACACAGCACCCACACGGTCCTGTCCAATGTCCCCACGGAGACACTGAGCCTTACCCCATGTTTTGTGTGGTCTGCCAACGCTTTTCCGTTCCAGCACAAACTTGAACAGTGGCTTTCACCTAAGCTCTTCCTTCACACTGCTGCTTTGTCAAATATTGCTCTAAGCCAACTTGTTTAACTTTGCACCAGGAGTCGCCGCGCAAGCACAGGCAGTTTAAGAGGTCGCCTTTTTCTGTCTCGCAGCATTTAGTTGCTGCTGACAGCTGAGATGTGGTACTAGACTTGCGACCAAGTTAACTGTAAAAGGAGCAGGAGCAATGGCTTTCATGAAAGAGCTCTGGATTGGGGCCAACATCCCTCCAATCACTCACCACAGGCTTTGTCAGATAAAGCATGTATGTTTTATGTGTTGTACACAATGCTATTATACAAGTGAAGAGCAGAAGGAAGGTTGTCAATTATCAAAATAATAACAAGATAAGCATACTAAAACTATAACAAGAAAAAATAGCCATTATCTTGTACAGGAACTTTGACTATTTTTCTATGTGTGCTTTTTTTTCCTTCACCCAAGCTGCCACCTAAGTCACTGAGTTTTGGCATAAGTAGCAAAATTCCTACTAAGGTCTGTTACAGAGGTTCATGAATGCTCAGGGGTTTGGGAATGTTTTTGCTGAACTTGCTTTTGAACCCAAGGAAGGGGTTGACAGAGAGGCTTCTTTTACTTAACAAGGATTAATGGGATTTGATGTCTCTGATAGTGAATAATGTAGATGTTAATGATTTATTTAGCTTACGGCATTCATTCTGAAACCAGAGAAATACAGCCTGAGCCATATCAACTCAGACTTGCATGTTCCCATCATATTTGTCATTTAATTATGTAGTTTTTATTTAGCTTGTCAGCAGCGTTGTCTGAGCAAACTCCAAAGAGCAGTATATACGGTCTCGTATGCCTGAAACTAAAGCGAGTAGGCCCTGGTACAAGGTGAAATTATCTGTTGTTTCCTGTGAGCAGAAAAAGCATATTCTGGTATTGAGCAAAGCAAGTCCCATCACCTTAGAGATGCAGGTTCTTTACTCTTACGGTCTGATACCAATTTCTGTTCCCTTCAATTTTCTTCCAGTGTCTGCACCTAAGATTGTATTTGGCAATGTTGGAATTGTTACTATACTAAGCCTTGGGCAGCTGGCACCTGGAAGAGAAACGTTGCGTGGAGTGTCTTAGAAAAGCACTGGGCAGGTCCCTGATCTGCAACTGATAATTCTCTTGGGAAAACTGTTTTACAGAAACATAGAATTGCTTTCTCACAGGCTAACTGGTGATGTAAGGAGTGCTGTGTCTCTTTTTCATCCCTTTAGTCTCATCTGGTTTTCTATCATCCTTTACAGTCTTTTTCCCTGCTTCACTCTGTTGGCTGCATTTAACCTTTTCCAGTCTTTTTTCTCATTGCTTTGGCAGTCTTGGTCTCTCTAGGATGAATAAGCCCTCCTTGTCCTATTGCCTGGAATGAGTGGAGTTCTTCAAATAAAACAAAAGCATAGTTAAACTGGAAGACCGATGTAGCAGCAGACAGGCAGAGTAAGTCCACTGAAATTGCAATAAGTAGATAGGTTCTAGCTAGAAGTAGGACAGGAAATTGTTATCCCACAGTTATGAACTTGGGCACTTGGTAGTAGTGGTTCAAGGTTCCCTCAGTGCACTTTGCGTAAGATAAAAGGATAATTATATTAACCTCTACTAACTGTGGGGAATCGGCTTGTTTTCTTTGTATTTGAACTAGCAAATGAGTGGAGTAACGCAAGTGTTTGCTTTTGGGTCAGACTTGGGAAAGGCTAAGGAGATTATCCATAAGGTCTTATTTACTTAAGGAAACAACGTCTACCACCGTGTGAAAAAACTTTGGTGCTCCTGGAGCTGTGCAAAGATATTTGTATTTATTCAAAAGCGGTTCTGTTGCTATCAGTATATGTCGGGAAGATTTGTAGCATTTGAATTATCAAAGGCAATCTAATAAATCAAATATATGTAACAAAAAATGAGAGAACTAAGGTACCGACGGTCTCTTACGGGGGACTCTCAGGAAAGGTTTTGTGGGAGTTCTGTACTGCTGAGAAGTCTTCAGTCCTACAGTCTACTTTTCACAGATTCGAAAAGGATTAATCTAGATAGAGCTCCTTGTGAAAATGTGACCTAGGTTCGCATGTGGGCAATTTAAAACTGCAAAGGGATATGGGATCCTATTTTTTCAGGTTCTTTGTTATGATCCCATTATACTGAACAGGAATCTTGCTGTAGCATACAATAGAAAGAATTTGCCATTGTGATGACATTTGTGTCAAATTCAAGCTTGTTTTGATTTTGGTCTATATTCCAGGAGCTCCCAGAGTTTTTTAAAAAGTAAAAAGGAGTGATTCGTAATTATGGCTATCTTAATGATTCAGGTTGTGGAGGGTTTTTACATTTCAGGTGTGGATAGGCCTGTGTAGGCTGTACACAAAGAATTTCTGATTTAGAATGAGATATTTTAATCAGCTGACTATTTCAGTCAGCTGACTGACAAATTTGGACTTATTTCCACAATCACAGTGACAAATCTAGAGGGAAGAGGGAAACTACTTACATTGCAGTGGGACTTATAGAGTATGTATGGTTTATTGCATCGGGTATGAAAATCTGTGTTGCCTGCGGTTCACCTCATATTGGTCGTTCTATATAGTGAGCATTATTTCTATTTCAACTTCTAGAGCCTAAGGAAATGCCACAGGTGTCCATAAATGTTTTCTTTTGGACTTGTTTTGGTTGCCGAGAATGGAATTTGCATTGGAAAAAACCAGAAGGGTACTGAAGAGAACTGCTTATTTGATTAGCTTTATTTATGCTGATCCCTTAGGAGGCTTCCTACTTTCGTAGCCAAATTCTTTCTGTCAGAGGTCTATGCACTGACCCTATTCTGTCTGGAGTCTGGTTTAGAACTTCAGTGAGCTTTCCTCCAGGTTTATACTGTCTTCCCTTTGCTGACATAGAGCAATCTCCTATTTGGAATAATCCAATAGTCTCATGTATCAAGGATTCTTTAATTCCTGTTAGCTTTCCAAAATCAAATGTTTTTTTCACATAAAATAGTTTCAAAACACGTGTCGTTGTGCTGAAGAGATTAAGAACATAGACAAAGCAAGGCTTATCTTTTCCAGAATATGATTATTAGTATGGAGCTATGATTCTCTGACCACAT
Source organism: Eurystomus gularis (assembly GCA_013400335.1). Lineage (NCBI taxonomy): Eukaryota > Metazoa > Chordata > Aves > Coraciiformes > Coraciidae > Eurystomus > Eurystomus gularis. The sequence goes on along the minus strand of VZZY01006575.1, from coordinate 108,547 downwards.
TGCAAAAGCAATTTGGAAAGAGAAGTATCCGAGCACTATGTGTTCACTGACCTACTGCTTGCTTAGGGACTCCTAGGAAAATTCCTCTCACAGAAACAAGTGTTACTTGAGTGAATGGAACCTCTAGTATTAGTAAGCTCAAGAGAACATCTATTGTAAATAAAGGCTAAACAATGTAACTTTTTATTATTATCAATAGATACCATCTCATCCTTTTTTTTTTTCTTTTATATTAAAGGAATACTTCAGAGGTCTTGAAGTAAAAAAGCTGCTCTTTGCATGTCATGAGCACACAGTTTGTCTGAAAGAAATTTTGAAGGCAAAAGAACTTAGTCTAGGCATTAATGGAACAGGGTTGTTGTTTTGGTTTTTTCCCCACCAAAGAAAGTTTAATAGTTTCTGGTCTGAAATTGGTTCATAGTTTTTGAGATTTTGAAGTTCTCTACTTTGCTTTACAAAGGAACTTAAGCCTTTTAAAGTTGTTGGCTGAGATATGTCTATATTAATTGTTTCAGAATAAACGGATCGAATAAAGTGAAAAACCTGTGCTCCATGGTTCTACGTGACTTGAACCTGCATACTGTGAAGTTCAGGAAATGGCTCTAGCTTTTTTGTGAGTCTCTTTTGTTGTATAAGTATATGGTATCTGACCAACAGACTCTATCCTGACCTGAAAAAGTCTTTCCCATTTTCTTTATGTGCTCTGAAAATTATTTGTTTCAATGAATCAGTATTTTCTGATGCAAAGTCAGAAAATTACCAGGAAACTTCATCATTTCGTCATCCTGAGAATTGTTGTGGGAGATTCCGTTAGAGCAGGTGTGCTGAATACACAGGGTGAGGCAATAAGTGAGAAGGTGGCACTGAGTCTTAAATGAGAGAGCGGCTTCATGTGAGGGACAGCTGGAGAAGAAGGCGGATGAGTTGGAGGGAACAGCCAGTTGTGAGATTTGTCACAAGCAGTGGGAGGAAAAGCACCTAGCGAAACAATAAAAGTCTAATAATGAAAGATATTTGCTTACTGCACTTCTGTGTGGCACTGTAAAGCTGTAAAATGCTGTGTAATTGCTATGATTTATTAATGCGTTCGTGTACTTTTGTAATGGCTCCAGTATTTTCTAATAACAACCGGTACATTTATAAAGGCATTGTTGGCAAAGCTGTTTTAGTCAATGAACCGCTTCTAAATTTATATAAATTTTGACGCATTATTTTAGCATGCACTTTAGACTTTTCTGCATATAAAAAGCTCCTAATTTCTTTTAAATGGGACCCTAAGGAATTCAAGCCCACGAACAAGATTATTTAATGGCTTACTGAGTTGCTAACACACACTGTTTTACAGCTATTTGAAAGTAGTATATGATTTGCCTTCTCCTTTATGGGATGGATTCCAGTTGTTTTCCTTTGTGGAACTCCAGGTTTAACACCCAGAGCTATGAATAGGGTATGTTCTCCCAAGGAACTGTAACATCAGAAAATGGAAAGTTGTTCAAGTGGGGTGAAATGTTTAGTCTGCATAGACTGACGGGGCTTGCTTTACACAGCTTTCCTGATAGAAACCTAACGGCCTTGAAACCTGCTTTCCAGTTCTCCAGCCTGGCAGGTTTAGCTCGGCACAATGTGCTACTGTGGCAGCTCGAGAGTTTGCTCTCAATTCCCCAACAGCTTCATGGCAAATTTGCTTTAATCAAAACGTCGGTCACGGCACAGAGAAAAGAGCCAAGCCTTCACTATCTTGTTTACCGGTGTGTTAAATATAAATAGAAGTATATTTCATAACAAAATATTTTGAAATGAAGAAATTGAAACAAAAGAATATTTCTGTTTTCAGCACTAGCAATACTGACATGAGGCTGATGAACACGTTTGTCAGGTGTTTCTGGTAATTTTTGTTTTCATATTTATTTTGGGTAACTCTCCTAACTCATGTTTGTAACACCTTAAATCTTGCTTTTCCTCTGTAATGTTTACTGAAAAACATGGTTCTGTATTTCTGCTTTTAATCTCATTGCTAACTCATCCTGGGGTAGAGCAGAACTCGCTTTCCTGACAGATCTCCTCTTGTAGCAGTATTTATACACACTTTTTTCTCTTGAAAAATAGATTGATGTTGAGAAAAGCCAATTTACAAAAAAAATTCCTTGCTTATGTTTTTTTCTTGGGACAAGGGGATAGCAATGAGCGAACAAAAGCTTAAATGCTGTCTCATGTTGGATGGTTGGTTTTAAAAGGATCTTAAACTAGAGACTTAAATGGAAACTCATTATCTGTAGCTTTAAAAGGTGCATTGGAATTGAGGTTTGACTCTTAGCTTGACAATACGTAATAGGCTTATCAGAGTTGAAATTGGGGAAAAAAAATTGAGCAGCCTGTGTGTCTCTTTTTAAATGGTTTAAAATATGAGCTCTATTTCTTTTTACATAAAAGTTGAAATGGGAGAAGAGTGGAGTATAGATGGAAAACTAGATTTTGACCATAAATCAAGGTTTGGGTTTTTTGTTCCTTCTCCTCTGTTCAAGACACTGAATATTCAGCTACATCTGCTACATGATGCTTTGATTGCTCAGTTTCAAAATAGGTTAAAAAGGAATTTGGGGAGAATGGGATGAGAAATGTATTCCTAATTATTTCTGAAATGTAAAAAAGTAGAAACCATTAGAAAACTCAGCCTAACTTGTCAGCGAGCATGGTAAGAGGAAAGGAACAATGCTAAGAGCTATTTGAAGTATGCAATCTCTTGTTTGAATTTTGATTTTCTTAATTCCCAAGCTGGTTCACAAAACGGAGAATGATTTTGAGTTGATAAGGATGGCAGATGCAGGGAGATGTATTCAGCAGCTGTATGCCATTATAAGTCGATAATTCTGGGCAGATTAGTCCACAGGAACAAAAGGGCTGTGAAGTGCTAATTACCCTTAAGGACACCTGCTCACTCTCAAATACCTTTGGTATGTTCCCATTTACGCAATGACTCTGTTTCCATCGTTTCAGTTGCTGCTATGCAAGTGTAGCAAAAGTGTCAGATAATGTTCGATTGCTGTTTAACGCTATCTGACATGATGTCATCTGCCACGATCACCTTTGGCCAAATGAGAATTTTCACTGTTGCTCTTAGCTTCAAAAGAAAAATTCTTCCTGTGTATGTGCTGTACCTGCCAAGTTCCCTCTTTAATCTGAGTTAATAGTCCCTTCATATATAGCACACTAACCATTCCCTTCCAGAGACACTGAAAAGAGCCAAAAGTTAATGCATCTAAATTGCATAATGATAATTTTTCAGTGTGCAGAAATGACCTTACTGAAACGGGAGGAGTAAAAAGCCTACTTTATGCACTATGCTCAACCCCAGTTGCTTGCACAGTGCCCAGTGGAGGGCGTGGGACCTCAGGAGGGGTCCAAAGAGGCCAGTTATCTGACCAGAGAAGGCTCCTTGCAGCTATGCGTGCAAGGATGCAGGGAGGTTTGGAAGTCAGTGCCCCTCCGAGATTTCAGCTCCTCTCCAGTGTCAAGAAAATAGCCTCCACCTGCTGCAAGATTGCTCTACTTGAAGGCCGATATCCTGAAAAAGGAGTTCCTGAACTCTTTGCTTCTGAAGAAGATGGTGGAGGAAGAGCAGTACCTTCAGGATTAAAGCACTGTTCCACAGCAGAGGAGACCTGGCTCCTATACCTGCCAGGGGTGTTCAAACCAACAGCTCCTGGCCCTGGGAAGTGTGCTAAGCACGAAGGTCTGAGCACTCTGCCTTGTGCTGAGGTGCAACAAAGGTGCCATTTGTTTTCTTTACACATTTATATCTTAGGAACATTTCTCCCATATACGTTCCTTTATAAATCACTTTCAAAATAGGCTGAAGATAGCCTGAAGGGACTTGGCAGAGCCTTAGCTCTGTAATAAATTACTTTTAAAAAAAGAGATGATATTGCAGGTGATTTTATTAAAAGTCAGGGAGAGGACAGCCTTGTGACAGAGGGGCTTCTGAGCTCTTGAGAAAACTACTTTCCTCTATGGAAACATCACTGTAGGGTTCCTGATGATTCTCTGCGCTGTGGAGGCGTCTGCAGGCAGCTCTCTGCGGCTCAATACCTTTGCTGCCCCAGTCAGCGGAAGCGAAAGCTTTCCTTAGCCACTATCCTCGTGCTCAGAGGGCAGTGTGACGGTACTGGAGCCTCTGTGACGCTTGGCTATTGCATGTGTTTTCGTTGATGAATTGGTGGAGAAACTTTTCAGCTTGCGGGTGGGTGGTCTCCAAACACTGCTCTGTGTCACTAGGATCGATTTGTCCGGAGGAAAAGAAACAGTACACAGAGCTTTTTTTGACTATTTTGATACTGGTTTTGCAGCAGTCCTGCATCTGTTGTGTGTGTTTCTCAGGGTCAAGAACATTTAGCTTCTGCTGTTGTGGGCAGAGAGCTCTTCGGCTTTTTGCACAATGCCTTGTGAAATGGTACAATGATGATCATAAAACAAGAAAACACACTAGCCTTTTTGGAGCCTCGGACTCAGTTCATAAATGGAACTGTGACTAATTAGAGCTTTATAAAGGGTTTCTCAGGAAAAACAATTGTCAAAAGAATAAATGTAGGGAGGAGCAGTAGAATATTCAAGTGCACATTTTTCAGTCCTTTAGAAGTTATGATTAATAGAGTTAGCCCACAGAATGTTTTACATCTATTCCTGGCCTGCAAAAAGCACAAGGCATCAGTGTTGTCTAAAGCCACTTGAATTATAAGAACTGAACTTTGCATTTTACATGACAAATGAATTTTACTTTTTAAATTGCTTTCAGTCTGAACTTCTTCTTGTGTTTAGTCACTGACTGCAGTGTAAGGGAAGCTGGAGATAGCGTTTGCTTCCAGAGTGACACAATGAGTTTAGTAGAATTAGATAGAAATTTGTTCAGGTATTTCAGTATTAATCATAAACTTAAAACTCCTGTTTTTTTTTCCACTTTTCCTCCCCTTGTTTGGTATGCTGAGTACTTTCCATTGACACTAGCTGGAAATTTGAGGTTTTGTTGCTTTTGTTTTTCCCTTAATTATTTGTTTGATAGATAAAAATGAAAGAACCATCCTTTTAACTATTTTTACAATTTCTAGCTATTCCAGAAAGGCTCAAGGCATTTGACTTAAACCCTGAAAAAAGTGACATTCGGCTTAGAGAAAGTCAGTATACAGTATAAGCTCGCACACAAGCCGAGTAGGAACACATTTATTTCACAGAATCACAGAATGATACGCTGATATGCTAGCTGTCTTCATCAAAATCAAGAAGATACTGTGTTTATAGTCTTACACTTGATTCAGAGACTGAACTTCCCTCCTGGTGAGATCACTGGGATTTGGCAGCTATTTGCAATTTCTTATCCACCTCTGTACTATTCAAAGCTGTACCAAAGTAATTAAAACTAAATCTGCATCTGCGGCTTAAGTGCTGGTATGGATACCTGAGTGCATGCACCCATTCAAAGTGAAAAACAGGTCATGAAAACAAATTCTTTATGCAAAATCCTTGTTTAACTTGGTCAAGTCTCAGCTGTGTAAATTTTATTATTTCTATAAACTTTAGTAAGAATATGGAGCATTTTGCTACCAGAATGTGTTCATTGCTTGCTCTCTAGATGTTTTCCTCATCGCTCAAAAGAAAAACAATTCCAATAACTGGTAGCCCTTTATTGTCAGCTACAGAAAACCTAAAATATTGCAAGGTGGATACTGGATTTATTTCCTTCTATTATTTGTTGATTTTTATAAAATAAATATGTTATCTGGTAAATGTGCTGTTTAATATATTTGGAAAAACTTATGAATTACAGCTTATTTTCCTACAAAAAATAACCCTCTCTAAGTGTTCAGATTAGAGTGGTCCTACACCCAGCAGTTTCCAGTTTGAGTTTCCAGAAATCTTTTCTCAGTTTTGGTTTCCAAGCATTGCCTTTGTATCATTCCTCAAAGCCCATATAAGTTACAAGTTCTGAAAAGAAAATGAATTATTAGAAATGGGTAAAAACCATAACTTCCACTCCCAAACTCATAAATTCATCCAGGATCAATTCTCTCCTAGGCCTGATTTTCTGTTTTTGTTTTGGCTGATTTATTTCTTGTGCTCCTAGTTTGTGTGGTTTGCTGACCAAACGGACCCCCAGCCCCTTCTGGATGATATTGCTCAACTTGGACTAAAAATGCTGGATGTGGTTACCTCAAAGCTCACCATTTCTCCTTACTCGATAGAGAGCCCACAAGGCGGAGCAGGCAAGACCTTTGGCTGTGGAAACAGACAGGAAAAGGGGCTGTGAAAGTCAAGGGAGAGAAGGAGACTGAGCTTCTGTCTTCTTCTACAACCACAAAAACCAAACCAGTTACCGTCTTTGGTACTGCACTACTGGTCACACCTCTTGTTCCCTTTACACCAGGATTTCCCACTATTTCCCAAAGTCCAAATTGTGGTTTATCTATCTTCCTGCAGGCTGTAGAGTCAAGACATTACTCTTTTTAGCACAGCAGAATCAGAACCAGGTGTAATTTCTGGCTGCCACAATATCTAATTAGTACCCTGACCTAGAAAGAGATCTAGAAAATCACCGGCAGGTAGAAGAAATCAGCAACTCCTGGCTCAGAGAGACATGAACAACCGAGAAACTACGGCACTCTTCACTCTCCAACACTTTGCCCTAGCTCAGTGGGGAGCTGAGCCACTACTTGCTATTTATTTTCCACTTATATTATTTTCTCATTCTTTGCAATGCCGTTTGAATTCTTCTCTACTCCCTGCGGGGTTTTGAGACGCAGTTTGAAAAATACTGCTTACCCCAACTGCTTGGCACTGTGAAAGCAGAGTATCTACCCTGGGGCTAGCTTTGTCATGGACCTCTGAGACCATGAAACTGAAAATGCCCTTGAACAGATTCTGTGTAGGGGAACACCCCCATCAAGGCCAGGAAAGAAATCTGGAGAAAAAGATTGATTTAGCCTGATGGTTGCTGTTGTTTATGTCAAAGAAAAGGAAAGACCAGTATTTGCTGAGGACACATGCTTACAAATGTTGTCTCATGGCAAACTAGATTCTTGGTTCAACTCTTTCTCCAATTAATGGGCTATATTTAGGGTATTTCTACTTTTCTTGACCCTTCCCACAACAATAGGTTTTCTAAAGCCTTCTCTCTCCTTATTTTCTTCCTCTGAACAAAACAGAAATTGATTTCATTTCCAGCATCTCCAGACATTCCCAGGGTTGACTTTGCATTAACAAGACAGATGTATTATACAGAAGAAACTTTGGAATGAATAGAGATACACAAAACACTTCCTGTAATATAGGATCCCCTTATGCCTGGAACAGTCATCTTTTTTTTTCCAGCAAAACTAACGCTCCTTTAAAATTCCAGAATTTTCAGCTAAATGGTCTAATTCTCTCTAGTTTCTGTCTCGGCCTGGATTCAAAACAGAAATGTCTTTGGACTGGCTTTTCTCAATATACTTAACATTCCAGTTTAGTGGACTCATGAAACTTGATACGGTCCATGCATTTTAATGGATGTCCAAATTAATCCTTAATTCAGTATCCTTCAAGTTATGAAGTCCTACAAAAGTTTGTAAGATTCAGAAAACCATGATNTTTTTTTTTTTTTTAATAGGAATTGCTGTGCTTCATAGTCTTGTTGATTTGGAGAAAACTAGAAATTGTAACTGATTCTTTTGCTGATGTATCTGACTCCTAGAACCACAGAATCATTTAGGTTGGAAAAGACCTTTAAGATCATCGAGTCCAACCGTTACCCTGCTCTACCAAGTCTGCTGCTAAACCATGTCCCTCAGCATCACATCTACATGGCTTTTGAATGCATCCAGGGATGGTGATTCAACCACTTCCCTGGGCAGCCTATTCCAGGACTTGACAACCCTTTCAGTGAAAATTTTTTTCCTTTCTCTTAAGCTAGCAGTACCACAGTACCACCTTGCCCCATCTCTTGAAAAAGTTGAAGATGTTCTGGTATATTCTACTCTGTCAGGATGAAAATGAATGCCATTGCCCATTTTGAGGCATAAGAAATACAAGTGAGGTTTGACACATGCAGCGGCAGATACATATTTAGGAATAGTACTTAGATGCACTTTCAAAAAAGGAAACCTATAATTTTATCAAGAGTTGGGTAAAACTGCACTGGAGTCAACGGATTTTTTCTATATAACTCATTGGGACAGCAAGGTCAGGCCTTCACAGAGGCATTTCCACTTCTTGCATGCCAAGAAGAGCTCAGAGGGACCTTGTTCTGCTCAGTTAGACTTAACGGGTAATGACTAGCTCTCTTGTTTTGCAGCCAGATGTTTGCAGAGGGCACATATTACAGAACTTTAGTGTTGTGGTGGGATATAAAAGTTGCTATATAGTATACAATCTATTCCAGGACATCAGTGCTTTCAATAATATGTATAGATTTAATGGATACTTTTCAACAGATCTGCTAGTTGGGACATGGTAAGTTAGAGACTGAGTATGTCTTTACGTCTGGCCTTGCAGAATATGCTGACAATAAAGGGAGGGAAATGAGAGGGTCAGAGCTCTGGGGAGTCTTCTACAGAAGAGCTGCTGAGTTAGCTAGGTGAGAGAAAGCAATGGAGCAGCAAGTGCTAGAAGCAAAGCAAAAGCCCTGGAGACTATAGGATTGAAATCCTTCACTACTGCTTGTAAGTATCTGTACATAACTATTACTCATGACAGAAAATACTTGCAAGGATTGTTTCCTCAGAAAAAAAGATTTGATATCGGTAATTTAGAGTGAGATCAATTCTGACATCTATCGGTATTTGTTTTCCCTTCTACAAAAAACTACGAGTAGTTTTTTGTTTTGTTGTTTTTTTTTTCTATTGTTGAAAAGCAAACTGGTGGTTTGGGGGATTCAGTTAATGCTGGCACTAAAAGCTTACCATATGGCAAATGTGTCCCCTGAATCACAGCTTACGTTCCCTGCTACCACACACTCACAAAAGTATTTTAAAAATTCAGTATTTTGCTGTTCTTTGTCCTGAACAGCATTTTATTGTATTGTCATGGTAGTTTAAAAGAAGAGCTGTGCTGTGGATATGTCTCATAACTGATGAAAAGTCTAATTAATTTTTTAGCAGCACTGTTGTAAGAATCCTTGCGCAAGCTGCAAAGCAGTCTCAAGCCTTGCCCGTTTCAGTGCTAGTTTATGGTACTAGTTTTGCAGTACTACACTTGAAGAGTAATTAGCAGCAGGGAACTGAGACTTCTCAAAATAAGTAGATCTAAGCCATCTGGCTTCTCAGCCTGGAAGAAAATGAGCATAGAAGACGACTTCTTGAAGAACAGGTTTTTGACAGGAGTCAGGGAGTTTTCATGCTCTAGAGGCATGAAAGAGAGTTAGAGGTTTTATTATAAAAAATTTCACAATAAATAGGGCTTCTATGTATAAAATAATATTTCAAAGCTATTTACATATAAGTAGATCTCTTGTGGATGCACTGTTTGCTTCAAATCTCCTTGGTGAAAGCCTTGGTATCTTGAGGCCTAAACTCCTACTGTTGTGCTGCAGCCTTATGGGTCACAGGGCAGTCTAATGGGGACTGAAACTCAACCTTTTATTGGAAGAGGCCAACATGCAGCCAACACAAGGCAGAAGAAGATGTAACCTTGACACAGCAGAGCAACTTGCTCTTCATTAGGAACATGCAGAGAAATATTCACTAAAGAATGTTTCCTTAATTTAACAGAACAGTTTTTGAAGTCATTAAAGAGAGGTGCTTTATTGCCCATCAAGCTCAGTGTTTGTATCTTATAAGGGTAAATCTATGACTTTTATTTTTAAATCTTTTATTTGATATCACTTGGTTCCCATTGCTTCTAAAGTACGTTATTCCTTTATGTTCCTGTTTTTCTGAACATTACTACTGGATAGAATACTTAGGCATAAGAATATCTAAATTCAATCGAAGTGGGTTTTGCAATATTTATGGCTTTAGCATCCTTCTGAATTTATTTACTTAAACTCTGTTCAGGTTTGAATCCTGGGCTGGTGATGTTATGACCTTGCCTTACATCATAGTGTTTGAATATGCTATCAGTAATCAGAAACAAAACCTAGCTTTAGAGTAAGCTACACTTTACAAATCATTATACTCTGTAGGGAGAAGAAAGCTCAAAGCATAATCTGCTGTCATTCAGTGTTTTTCAGTTAGACTTCGTCTTACAGGGTTAATTAATCACTGCAGTCTGGATCCCTAATTTTATAATGCATTTGGGGGGGGGGGCGGGGGAATTGGATGATAAACAGCATTGGGGGGGTTTCTTTTGGCAGCTGCACGTTTTCATTTTGAAGCCTTTTCAAGTGAGCTTTTGATTTTTCTGCTTCTAATATTGACTCTAAATCCAAGTAATAGAGTAGTAATATATAACATTTGCAGCAGTTTTGCCAAACGTTGCTATATCAAATAATATTCTTCTAATATTGTTCATTGATATACCTGCAATTCAGGCTATATATTATGAGAAGTTTATATGAACCAATGAAGCAATTTCAGTATTTTTCGGATTAATGTTGAGGAAATGTGCTTCTTATTTCAAGGGTTTCAAACAGCAGAAAAGAAAGGGTTATACAGAAGAGAGGAAAGATTCAAAATTTTGTAAAGACACCGTTTCTGCAAAAACATGATGGTTGTTAAATTACAGCAGTCTAGAAAGCAAGGACTGTTAGACAGCACAAAACAAATGAAACTGGAAAAAACCACAGAATGTAGAACTGATAGCAAAAGAATTATGTAGAGCTTAAGTGTACATTTAGCATACAAGAGTGCCAACTAAAACATTTAGCTATGTAATGTGTGCTTAAACAGGAAAAAATACAGTAACAAACCAACACACTGATTCATGTTAGGCTCATGAGCACTAATTAAATTTGTGCCAACAGCCTACTTGGGTATCATTATGTACTAAATCATACACTTGTCCTGTCGAGATAACACGATTTCTAGATACAACGGAATCTAAATAAAGACTATGATTCTTCTGATTGGGGAAAATAAAACCTCAAGGAGCCGCAAATCCAAACCACCATTCTTAATTGGGTGAGTCTGAAACCAAATAGAGGTGACAAACTATCGTTGAATAATTAATGGTTTGCCTAGAAGTGTACGGATAGAATTAACAAAAACAAATTACATTCCTTTGTTTTAGAAGTGACTTGGGCAGGAATGCTATAGGATGAGGGATAGATAAAGGAATGAGATGAGTAGAAATTATCTGAACTAACCAACAGATTTCAGTATGGCTCTCAGGACTGTACCAACCCTTTTCCTTCAGATTAACAGAAGTTAACTAAACATTCAAAACGCCAAGCTGGGTTTTAAATTCTCCAGCGGAGAGCACCAGCTTTATCCATGGCCAAAAGGGGCTCTGAGCTCTTGGTTCCATCCTCCTAATCTGGGTCATTTCAAATAGGCATCTAGGTTGAATAATGCTATTATCCACTTCTGCTTCACCTTCTATTTTCCCAGAATCTTCTTCAAGTAAGAACTACTTACTTATCAGTGAATTAGGAATTTTGTAATAATCTCAGTATAATTTTTGTGCTCTGCTTATGATTTTATGTGAGGACACATAAGTAGGTAGGGAGTTGTTTTCAATTCGCAAGTTGTTTATTTTTTTTGAAGAGAGATCTGTATAGAATTTTGAGGAACTTGACGAGACAGGAGTGTCAGTAGGATTATGACAGTGAAGCAAGATCTAAATGACATAAAAAGGAAGATAAATAATTTCTTTTAGCTAGACTTCTGAAATTGGGTGAGCCTGATTTCCCTTTTTTGGCTAGTGAAAAGCACTGATTTGATCAGAGCACGCAAAGAGTAAGAAACGCGGCAGGAAAAGATGTCTGTGACTAGCACAGCTTCCTCGATTTAAAAGACAGTGATATGAACCGCATGTAAGTCTGTAGTAATATGCCTCCTGGTAAACTTCAGGACAAACGTGACATAATGTGAGTGCCAATGTGAGCTGCTATGTACAACAGAGCTCTGAGAGCTCAACCTTAAAACACTCAGGAGTAAATGTACTCCTGCGAAAGTTAATGAAAATCATATGCATGAGGATTTGGGTATGACTTGGCAAACTGTTCATGTATCCATCCATCCATCAAGGATCTTTCATAGAATTTGGATCGCTTTCAGTGGCAAATAACAAAGCCAGAGGATACACCTTCTTGTTTCTCCTAGTTTTTCTCAAGATTTGAGATGTGGCAGGTAAGATGTTGCTGAGACGGCCTATGAATGCATAACTCCTGAACTCTGAAGATGCACCCAGAAAGCGGAAGGTGGAAATATCGTACATACACAGCTCAGGGAAATATAACTGCATCTCCCTAGCCTCTAGTGAGATTCGGAGAGAAGAAAAAGCAAAACCAAAATCTGGAGCTACAGCTCGAAGTATACCGTAAAAATGTAAATTTTTCAGTCAATCATTATTTAGTAAGCCAAAATCAACGAAGAGGTAAATGATATCCTTTTAATCTGGGAATGCTAGAGGGGAAACACCACTAAAATAAAAATCCTATTATTCCCAAATAGAATACACTAACATATACTACTTTGAGGAGTATGGCAGTCATTAATCACTGAAATCATTAATCCCTAAACTGTTGGGAAAGGAAGTTTTACTGCCCAATTTAACACACAAAAACCAAAATGCCATAGTGACAGAATGCACAAATCCCTCCTTCAGGCACTTATTCCAAAACCACGCAAGCAGTTCTTTTCAGTAAGTACCAAAACTTTGAGACTGAATATCCTTGTACGGTCTATGCTTACTACCTATGCAAGCAATAACTAACTGCATTCATTTTTTTCATGATGGTGTTGCTTCTTAGCATAATTCTGCAAGTAAACAAAATTGAGAGTGTGTCTTGAATGAAATTTAAGCCTAATTGTTTATTAACATTTTTCTGTCCTGCATTTATTCAGTGTAAATCCTAGAGAAGCTTTAGACCAGAGATGCTTAAATTGAAGAGAATTCCAACTTAGAGGCATTTTCCTATAAAATGGTGGCTTGTTTTCATGCTGCTGTCCTTGATTAGATGTAGTTTCAGGAATATGAAAAATCTTCCCAAAATATCTGATAAAATAGTATTTCAGTAGAGCTGTTGCCAAAAGCAGGCACTGAAGCTGTCAAGTGTGAAATGAAAATTAGAAAGTCATTGGGCATTGATTTGAATTAACTCATAATGACCTGGTTTATGTTTCTGGTCTCTGGAAAGATGCTTAGAACATAAAAACAACTTTCTGTGAAGGACATCGGACTATTAATGAACTAGTCATCCAAACATGAGCAGTAAATGTCTTTTGTTAAGGTCCTCAGAAAACAATCATCCTGCTAGGAAGCTGCAGTAGGCACTGGAATGGGATGAAAAGACCAGAAGAGTCTAAAAAGCAAATACTTCAATTTCAGAAGCAAGCACAGTGGCATAACTAAATCAAAAAGCTTTTGCAGCTCTTAAAAGTATAACTTCATTATAAACAGAAGAAAGAAAGCAGCATATGGTATTGTGGGTTATATGATCTTGGCGCCTCTGCAAACTAACTGAAGGTCAGGTTGGAGGAGAAATGCAAAGAAATTCAGTGTTTTTCCACTCGAAGTGTCTTGGGTGCCCCATATAAACAGTTGTGTTGTTAGTGGAGCTGTAACAGTTTGTATGTAGTGAAGATGTGTTCTGTGATTCTGGTTGACAGAACATTATTCTTTGAAAATGCATTGTAGGAAATGAAATGTAAAACCTGAGACTGGTTCTGTGTTCCTGGAAATACCCTCAAGATTTAAGAAAGAAACATGTTTATTTATGGGCCCCATTGCATTTCTTCACTTTCATTAGCTTTGCCTTTTTTTTTAAGTTTAGTGGAAAAAAAAAAGCCAAGCCCTGAAAGTAATCACAGTTTAACTGCAAGGGCAAAATGTCTAAACTGGATTCCTCTGGATTCCATAGCAGTCTAGCTTTGAGATGATAATGGTCTCGAGAAATGCAAGTACAACAGTAGAGGATTCAAACGTTAACATAAACATGTAATACTGATAATTTAGTTGGTTTCAAGGTTATATGTTGGAAGCACTATCAGTTGTATTTGTAGCCTCTACTTGGGGGATAGCCTACTTATTCTTCAAAAGATTTCCTGAAATCAGGTTTGATATAGATCATTTATAAGCATTTTAGAATTTCACAGGACTGCTTAATTCTATGTTAATTCAATGGATTTGAATGTATTTTTTACGGTTTTAAAATAAAATCTATACATTCCACAAAAAAACCCCTAAATAAATGGTAAGAAAAAGTTAAAATGCACTTTAAAAAAAATCCATAATATTGTGAAGAAAAGGTGTTATAGTATCTGAGCTGCAGTATATTGTAAAGACAAAAATAGTTTTTAAAAGCAAGGCAAGCTTTGTTTTATAGGATTTCGGCATTTGGATTTTTGGTATTGAATATTCTGTCACTAGGAAGGTCTTTATTTGAGAGAAGAAAGGTTTGAAACTCTCTAATTGACCCCTACTGATTATAATATTGATTTAACACCTTTGTCATTCTACTCTTGTTTTATTCATGAGTTTTATGGTGGAAACAAGTCTTAAGTGTAAATCTCTCCTTGACTGACAGCCCTTCATCATTTATTCTTTGTGTCTGATTACTGGAGCGGAATAAAAAATATGAGTAGTAAATGATAGGAGTTCTAGCTGTTCTAGGATATGGTCATGTCTGTCTAACAGGCTGTATCCAGGTAGTTTTGTTTAAGATTTTTTATCAATGTCATATATTAAAAGGACATCTTTTCAGTATTTTCATTCTTTTCTGCTAAAAACCCTTACTTAGCAACAAGAGTTGGAGATTCAATTCCTGTCCACTATACCCCTGAAGACCTTCTGAAAAATGACATCTAGGTCCCAATTCCCAGTCAGAGCTTCTAGTGAAGGAGGTGTAAAATTACAGGAGTGTTACTGCAGCTTCGTTCTACAGGGTGCACTAAATCAACCCTTCCTGTCTTTGATGGTGTAAATAATCTTTTGAGAATTAGTAGTTATAAAAAGTTCCAGGTTTAAAGTGACAGAGAACTTCTAGTAGTGGGGAAGCTGTTATCTCAAGCTTACTGAGACCTCTGCATCCAATATGCCTTTAGCATTTGGGGTAGAATGGAGAGGAATGGGTCATTTCAAGTAAAAAGCTGGTCTATAACAGACATTAAAAATCTGGATTTAGAATGTTCTTATTGAGGAGTTATTTCTCCTGCTTTCCTTCTCCGGGTTCAGATTAAGGCTCAGGATGCCTAGCAGAGGTTGACAAATTCATTTTACAGAAGGTAGACGTGACTTAGCTGTTCGTAAGGTCATTTACCTTAACTTAAACTGCTGACGTGCATTGAATGAACTAAACCAGAAAGATTTTTGCAGTATTGTGATGCTCTTGGGTTTTCCACCGCATGCCTCATCTGTGGATGTTGTCAGATTGATAAGCAAGTAAATGATGTGCAAACAAATTTTGGTTTTTCCACCTAAATAGTGCATAAAGTGTCTATGGAGGCGAACATATCTAAGACTGCTTTGGGAATATCTGTCCTAAGAAACAAACATTTTTTGAAAGAAGAATTCTCTTTTCCAAGTTTTTTTCAGTTGTACAAACCTCCTGGAAAAGCATACTCCTCTCCAAATAAAACCAAAAGTTATAAATATATATGTGCATTATAAATATTAGAAAATATATAGAAATATAGACATATATTTCTGTTTTTTCTGTTTTTAAATAATTCAATTATTTGGTCAAGAAACATAGTTATTGGCAACTGTTATGAGTGATGCATAGCAAATTTTTGTAGTGGGAGCATAACATTGACAGTAACACATTTTGTATTGGAGCCAAGGAGGGGGAGGGAGGGCACACTGGAATGCTAACTGGAAGAATTACTATCCCAAAAAGGATATTAGGAAAAAAACAGGCAGCCTACGGAGAAAGAGATGTCACAGAAAGCTATGTCTTAAAGGTGAGGGACTATCAGACTTAAGCAGTAATTGTCAAAAGTCAAACACGGTCATATTTTAGGAGGGAAATTAAAACTGGTAAAAGTGGTGTTTTGGTCATAAGATAAAATGGTGTCTCCATGCTGTGACAATAAGGAGGAGATTAGAGCTGATCAAGATATTGCTCCTGAACCATTGGATTACATTAACTCAGTGTTCAGGAAGGGTGATAACATGGAGCACGAGGATGGAGATAGGATAACTAGTGAAAATGCAAATAACCATCTCTGAAGAAAACGGAAGTTAATTCAGTCGTAATAAGGGTGAAGAGGAGATAGACAATTTCCATTCTAGAATGCTGAAATTGCAATGAACTTGCTCTTTGGAAGAAGATACACTAATAAATCTACCAAACTGGATGTAGTATTAGATAATAGGTATCAAACAAATACACTGATGTAGGAAACTGTTGATCAAACTTTTGACTTGGAAACCACTAAGACCATAACAAATACTCCAAGAAAAAAAATAACTAAAGACACAGAGGTAGAGGATGAAAAGAGGATTAGTAAAGGCTGATCATGCAAAACTGTATTTATTGTACATTGGATAGAAAAATATAAGTATGAAACACATGCCAAGAAAGCTGACCTGCATTTTCCAGCGGAAATTCACTCTTACATTTCACATCATCAGCATACACACTTGTAGAAAAGATTTTGTGACCTAAGTCATGCATTCTTTCATACGTTCTCCTTAAGGCAATTCCCTCTATGTTTTTTAAGCTATTATAGACTAGAAAAGAAATAGAGAATTAATACAGATACATTCACGACTTGTTCTTATGTCTTGCAACTGAAGGATGTAACTTAGTTCTACATGTTATCACTGTAACTGTTTAATTATTAAAATAATTTTAAATTTGGCAGGCCTAACATATATTTCTCCTTAATCTCCACAGAGGGAATTGCAGTTCTGACAGCTGTGCCCTGGTAGAACTATGTGTAACTATTAATTGCTGTAATATGTATACTTTTTTTTGCATTCCCCTGTCAATTTGGAGTATCCAAAAGAGTTTGCTGGGGATTTTTAGACAACTGTAGTACAAAACATACATGACAGTTCCACTTCCAAAGGGAACAACTACCGCGCTTGTAATACAGTCAAGTGCAAGTCAATCACTGTCCTTTAAAACTGAACATAGCTGACTTTGCTGTACGCAAGTTATTATAACAAATATGTTTCATTTGTTTCCCTCATTTTATGATTAAATCTCCCACTTACTCTGTGTACGAAGCTTTACTTTTCTTCAGAAAGTGGGAAACAAAGGAATGTCTTTTTCCTGAATATATTGCTGGCTTTATACACACATGGCTTACAAACATCGCTTTTCCTTCAGCTACACAGTACAGCTTTTCTGTTTTAAACGGACTTTTGTGCATTCTCTTCTTCTCAGAAATCAAGAATTATCTAGTTAGAATGAATCAAATGTTATTTTAGCTGTCTTATCCGACACAATTCTCTGCCTATAGATTTTGATGCTATCCAACTCCCCTGACCTGTATGGCATTTTGACATGTGTGTTGTCATACTTTGACATACACAAAAGCACATGGAGAGTGCTGTCTCCAGGACTCTAATAGTTCCCTCAGATTCTGAAGTAGATCTCATTCTAGAGCTGCTCATGTAACTGTAATATTTGCTTTGAGCTGGTGCTTATTTATCTAAGAGGCTTAAACATGTGCCACTGCAGTGAAACATTTCCAGTTGACCTTAAAGTGCATCCATCTTTATAATCTGGCTTTTTAAAGATGTCCGAATTCATTTCTAATTGTGGACAGTGGTAACACAGTTCAAAGAGAACTTAAATCTTGCAACCATAAAACTTCTTTTGTGAGCATTTTGCTGCACAAAATGCAAAGCTCAGATTGTGATGGGGACAGCACCTGGCCATGGGAGATTAATGATATTGTGGTGTTGCTTTAGAACTACCAATTTACTACCAGGTAGGCTCACAGAGGCCCATAACTCAGATATGGCAGAACTAAATATTTAATTCCAATGAATAGGTTATGCTAGCTGCAGAGCAGTGTTTCTCAAGTCGACTCATTGCAGAATAGAACTGCCAGACGCTTCTGGTATATATAGATACAGCATTTGTATTCATTTCAGCTTCCAATGCAATTTTTATTACCCTTTGGCACCTGCTGGTTTTCAAATGAAAATTTGTTGTGAAGTAATTCATGTCCTCCTAAGCATTGTCTTCCCCTCTGTTCTTCCCCCTCCACAACAATTGCACAACTTCTCACATTTTTTAATACAATGCTTTATGCAATTTATAAAGCACGTGATCTTACATGTGTGTTGGGGAGAGTCAAGCTGAAGTGGCTACAAAGTAGCTGCTGTAGTTGCAGCTTTTGTTTTGTTCATTACTGTTGGTTTATAATCTGGTGAAGTGTAATTTTAAAAATCCAAATTAAATGAAAAAGCTCTGACAAGGAGTACTGTATCATCACTTTCTAGTTCAGAGAGGAAGACAAATAACCAAACAGCCATTTCTGTTCCCTTTAAATTACTTTTTCGTTCATGACTGCAACTATTTAAATTTGAAAAGTCAGATTTATGTTGTTTGATAGAAGCATGTTAACTTCAAGAAAATAATCACTATGTAAACAAGATTACACAATCCCAGTATACCAACCTCCTGATGAAAATGAAATGGCAGATGGTCGTTGTGTTGATTAGCAGTGTTCACAAACCATGGCTGCAGAATGTGTGCGAAAAGGATGAAGAAACCATCCACAGGGCAGATGACCAAACAATTAAAAAATGGTTTCTTTTTTGCCTTTCATTCTGAAAGAAACTCAAGTTAACACTGATTTCTGTTCATCAGAGGGGAATCAAATGAGAAACAGGAGTTTATCTTTCACTTTGTAATGTTTATGCACAGAGGGAGATCTAACCAGCGACAGAAGGTGTTCAGAATCTCTCTATGAAAGGTAGTGCTGTTAAGCCATGTTTTCACTCAGTCATTTACACAGGATTAGCAGTGACAGTGTCTAAACAGCAACAGGGTATAAAGGACACTGCCAGATAATATACAGCAAAATATCTAACTCGGAGATAGTCAAGTTGTAGATGGCATTACTGATTTTGAAGAGTTCTAGGAAAATTCTGGGTTTGTGTTTTCCTAATTCCACTTCTCACCAGACTCAGTGTTAGTCTTTTATTGTTCTATGTTAGTGTAAATCCATGGATCTTAGTGAATCCAAATATATTTCCATCAGCCTCATGGGAAAGCAGCACCCGGTATGCTCCTGAGTTTTCTAGGTATTTCTCACAGTCCTTATGCCAAAATTAATTTTACTGGAAACTAAAAGTAGAACAGAGCTCAAAAAGTAGCTCAAAAGTAATGAAAGAGCTCAAATATCAGTATTGTTTTTCTGCAAAAGATGAGAATTAAGAAAAATTATTAAATCTATACAGGTTAATACATGTAGAACTGCCATTCTTCCTGAAGAATATGATACGAAAATGGAACAAATAATGAAACTGCAGTTGCTTGTTCAACTACCGTGAAGATGCGTATCAGGCAAAGAGACTTTGCTGCCTCACTTGTCAGGAGCTATTAGCCCCTGCAGAGAGTCGCTGGCACCTGCCTAATCTGTTATGCATCTAGTTTTTTTAAAAAATTCGCTGAGCAGATAAAGGTTTACCTTCATACTACGAAGAAAAATGGCTGGAGTGTTCTCATAGTACTTATTTTGCTTGTTGCGTTTATTGCAGCCGAATACAGGAAAGGTCGCATGCTGAGGGGCAGGAATGGGATGTCAGGTCCTAGTATACAACGTTCAAGTTCATCCGTGCCATGGACGGCATGTTAGGCTATGTGTAAGATGCATTTTGGGGGGGTTTGGCTTTACTGAATTAAAATCCATTCTATTTTCTAATACTGTTTAAACACAACCTTCTGAGCTGTATTCAAGATACATTATAACACAGGTACCCTAAACAGACTGAATAAACGTGGAATTGCACCTGTGCTTGGTTTGTTACAAAGTATTAAGGAAAACCAGCTCACTTAAGAACTTGCATGTTGCAACACTAGCTTTTTTCTCTAGGTCTGATTTATCATGGGTCAATAGCACACAAAGTCTTTGCTATTGTGTGCATGTTCCAAGCATCACAAGTTGGATCAAACGTAGTCATATGTGGATTTATGAATCAATCCCTGGACATCTTCAATTGAAAATGCCTAAGTCAATGTTCAATTTAAGCAATATCCTATTTTTTAACAGTTAGAATTTGAAAAAGGAAATAACAAGAGACAGTCCAACAATGTACTATGCAGCCCAAGTGGAAGTGCATTAAAAAAAAAAGTGGGTACAGCCAATATGATGAATTGTTTAGGTGCCTGTGTTCCATCTCTCCACAACTGTGTGAGTTAGATGGCATTTTTTTTCTGTTTCAGCTGCTGATTCCTGTGGCTTAAAGTGTGATTTTAGTTACAGTTTTTCTCACATGGGATCAGCATAAATCACCAGCATGACTGAATAACACAATATAAATGTTCTGATTACCTACTATGTGAGCTAAATATTTAATAATATTATCTTTCAGCAATGCATCCTCACTGTGAATTAGCCAAAGAAATATGAATATATGGGATATGTTGCGTTAGTGAGTATATTGAGATACAAGTTTGTTTCATGGCATCATATCTCACTACATAGGGAAAACAATTACTTTTAAAGAAAATACAAATAAATGGGTAAATCTTAATACTTTGAGGATCTCAGGTATAATAATTTGCCAGAATAAATGTCAATATGCTTATTCCCTTCTTTGTACCACAATTATCAGTAACATCTTAACATCCCTTTAAAGAAACACAGAGAAGAGGG
Source organism: Eurystomus gularis (assembly GCA_013400335.1). NCBI lineage: Eukaryota > Metazoa > Chordata > Aves > Coraciiformes > Coraciidae > Eurystomus > Eurystomus gularis. The sequence goes on along the minus strand of VZZY01006575.1, from coordinate 87,641 downwards.
AACTGATAACTCTTTTCTTAGACAGAAGTAGATAAGGATGTTTTTAGATTATCAGCAATGAAATTTAATGATCTGATTCACTGGGCCTGTGCTTGGACCAATTACAGTGAAAATGTCACATGTTGAGCACCACTGGACATCAGCCTACAAGAACCAAGTTCTGAAAGTATTAAACCTTGGGAACTTTCTGTTTCAAAGGTATTTGTGCTGTATGCATGAGAAACTGTGTTCAGAACCATAAAGAAGGAGTGGTTATATGAAAAACTACAGATCTTAAATGTAATACAACTGATTTTAAACTTACTTTAACTTGCCTAATGAGTACTAAGATGGTATAGAATTTTTCTAATCATGTCTTGGGGAGCTAGAACGTATCTTTTAACTAAAGAAAAATTACTCTGACCTGGTTTGCCAGTAAATTACATAGTTTTGCTGGAGGTTTTTTTGCTATAGCTCAGCCATAAAAGCTTTCAAACTACTTTAAACTATTTAAAGAGTTACTGTCTTCCAGGCTTGGCAATCAACCCTGAGATGGAGTGCAACTTTGGAAAGTGTTACATAGGGTGGAGATTCTATAATAACTCTTTAGTTCTCTCCCACATGGTATTTGCCAGTTCTCCAAGGTATCCCATAATGAACAGGATAAACGGAATGGATATATGCAATAAGGTAGCACAGGAAGTGGTTCCTGGTTACCTTTCAAGGAACAAATATTTTTATTTTTATGCAATGTTGCCAAATGGTTCATTTTCAGAAGGCTGATTCCTGCCTGGTTTGTCTAGGAATGTACTGGAGGTTTCCTGTTTAGTGTGGGAGGATATCCCCCACAGCCTCCCTTAGCTATTATGCTGCGCTTGACATGAAATTACAGCTCAAGCTTTGCCTGAGAAGCAAACTCTGAACAAACTGGAGCTGTTGTTTTTGCACTGGGCTTGTATCTGACCCAGCTTCCTCTTGCTCGCTGTATTTATCTGATTGCTGTGTCAGAATGTGGCCGTAATGTGGTTTGACTGGAAAATCTGAACAATTCATTCTGTTTAAGGCTCAGCAATACTGTGCCATAAAAAGCAGAATCTTCCCCTTGGCAATGCACTGAGTTCCCAGCAAAGAGTGAGATCTGTGATTTTGCAGGAATGTGGAATATCTAAACAAAACTGAGGGGCTGTATAGCCAATCTTTCCAAGGAGTCTCTCTTCTGTGGTCCAAAGTGGACTGTAAGTACAGATCCAGAGCCTTTCATTTGAAGGAATTATTCTTGAGGATAGCTATTTGTTTGGAATTGGCTGGATGCACATTAAATGTGACACCTGCCAGTTTCAGGTCCCTGCTTTTCTTCAACAGCCATCAAGAGACTCGGAGGTACGGGGCAGGTAGTAAAGTGAGAGCTATGTATTGCTCCGTTGTGAGGCACTTCTATTCAGTGTGATGACAAGAACATTAAATTAAATTCTCCTCTCATTTTCAATTTTCTGAACTGCTTGAGAAACCTCAGATATTGTTCAGAAAATTAGGACTCAGCAGATAAGGAACTAGTACAAAAGAAGAATGTGCCAGTAAATCATTTGAAAAGAAAGCTGGGACAGAAGGTTTTTATTATTATAAGGTATATTCCTTAAAGATTTTTCCTAGCTCTCAAAATAGCAGAAAAGGGGCTCGTGTTTGAGTTCATCTAAGGTCAAAAAGGTCAATTTTATATGCTTTACTTCCAAATAGTCTCATTTTCCAACTTGAAGTTTGAGGAATAACTCTCCTATTTTTTATTGTGCCAACTTCCTACTTTTATGCTTATTTCTGTAAAAACACGTGGGAAGGCTGTGATTTATCTGGAAAACTGCATGGAATATAAACTTGATATTCCAAATTGAAAGGATATTTTTTAACCTAATGACTGTATTTATGTGCAAATGAGTTGAGACTGACTTATCTGGCATAGTTAACCAGAGAATTTCCAAGAACCATATTTCACCGGTGTCACAAATTATAATTGTACACAGGCATCTCAAATTTCCAAAACACAAAAACTCTTCTGTAAGCTTGCGCTCTACAGCAAAAACCTTTCACCTCCATTAGATGACTTTTATGACTTCTGGGAAAGCTGCTAACACATATCTGGGAGAAAAATCTGCTCTTTAAAACTGAAGAAAAAAAATGGCAAAGGATTTTGAAAGCTTAAGTGCAGCAATATATCATCCAACTTGCCCTTATGGTCCTATTTTGTGAGCAAAGTGAGAAAAAAATAGACCAATATAAACAGAAAGATTGGAATTCTCATTTATTTCATGCAGAAAGATTGTAGAATCATTTCCAAAAGCAATGTGGGTATAATCCTGTCTATCTTTTGCTGCCAAATAAATGGAGAGATTTACTTCAGTGGGAGATTTGCTTGCACACAACACAGGGCTGAATCTTCGATCATGCAATTTTAGTTTAAAAACCAGATATTTTAATCTCTGTATCCAAATGGTTGAAGTTCATGTTTTTTTCAGAATGCAACCAAGATAAAATGGCTCATTTTACCAGTTCACTTTAAGGGTCAACAATTAAAATAATCATAAAGTTTATGGGAGGAAAAAAATCAGTCTTGTCCCACAGGGCTGGTGTTTTGGGGCTGAGGGGGTCATACCAGCAGGTATTCTGGCATTTGAATGGGTGTATATGTTTGGTTTGTATGGAAATACTTTAAAAACAAGCTCTGCTTCCTGTATGCAACTGCGTTCTCCAGTTTAGAGATGTGTTAGAGATTCATCTCCAGTGCTTGGAGGTGAATCACAAAGGCCAAGATAATGCATTTTGTTGTTATAAAAGTCATAAATTGACTTTCTGTTATCACAAAAAGTATTATATGCTTCAAATAGTGTGTTTTCTATGCATAGGTATTTGTGTACATTTGTAGGTCAAAAATACAATTTCTTTAGTCATTTTGTTTAGGCTTGAGTTCATGTGCAAATCCTAATCTCGGAAACCTGTACGTTGTTCTGTGGGTTTAGGCTACACTTGGACACACCCTCTCAGGAGCTTCATGGGAAAAGTTCAGCTTGAAAGTGAGAGCTGGCTCACGAGGTAAGCCTTGCCCTTCACACAGACAGTGTGAACACAACCTTTTGTAGCCTCCTCAAAAGGTTCTTTTCACAATCACAGGAAAGAATAAAGACAGAACGTTGGAGTATTTTTGTTACGTTTTTCTTGTCCAGCTCCCACATTAGTCAACAAATTTTCCCCTGTGAATGTGATGGATTTTTTTTTTTTCCTTTTGGATTTGTTTTCTCTTCTTAAGAGTGTGTGAGTACTGCTCTCTCACTCTTGACTTAAGAGATGTTTCCTTTCTTGTTTTAACTCTGGCACCATTTTCAGAAAACTGGCATGAATGCTGTATCTGCTTATGTACTTGTTCAAACATAAACCAGTGATACGTTTGCAGAAATAATATACACCCATTGGCAAAGCAGTTGCTCTATTGATACACGGGTGAATTTGCTGCACTTTTATTATAGCACTGATTTGTCTTGTTTCCTGCTCTTTCTGAACATTTCTCAGGAGTCTGACGTGTTCCAGTAATAGAAACTTGTCTGTTGTTGAAGGGTTTTTTGTGGCACAGAAAATGGATGGGGGTTTATATGTTCTGTCAGCAGTTCAAAGTGATGTAATACCACTCTGTAGCAGAAGGCCTTTATGTTTTTAAAAGTTTTGCAGCTCTTATGGCCGAGAAGCAGCAAGTTTTCTCTGAAATGGCCCAGACTACAGTATAACTGGGTAAACTTACAGAGTGGACCTGTGGCTGCCTTAAAACAAATAAGCAAAGCTGCAGAACGGAGAAGAATTGCAAGGTTGTAATGCTGAGCCAGTTCAGCCGTGTTTCAGTACTTGGGTGTTGCAGATGCACCCGATGACTTAAGGTTTTTCTCAGGCTTGTAGGCTTTTAATTCTGTACCACTTATCCCAGAAACCCAGGACAACGCAGACAGTTTGCACAAACTCATCCTTACAATTGCCAGTATAAAATACTTCTTTAGCCCCCCGAATGAGACAGTTATTTAAATGGCACATAGGGATTTCCACCAGAATCTGTACCAACTACGCTGTTCTTCTGGGCCTCTGCTTGAACTGCAGCTCCTGGACTCCCTAACAGTGCCAGAAAAAAAGTGTGTTACTGAGCAAGTGCTTCATTTGCAGTGCTAGAATTTAATCCTCACGGTCTGTCAGCAATATTGTTCAGTCTTACTATACACATTACACATTTCTTTTAAAAGCAGTCTGTAAATACGTCACTACAGATTCTCATCCCCTATTGCGAAAGCTGGTCTTTCAGGTTTTCGATTTTATTACTTCTATGGCTTTCACTGAAGTTGAATGGTGCTGCAATCCATTTTGATAAGCTCGTGGTTTTCTCTGGAACCAAACCCCAGAGTTTTCCTCTCTGACCTCTTTGTAGATCGTTCTCTGGATAGCGTAATAGCAGCCAATGGTTTTTTCCACAGTTTTTAAAAGGACGCACTTCAGCTTAGTACATCCATTCAGACTCTTATTTGTTTCTGCTTACACAAAATCGGTTTTTATCCAGTGAAACGTTGTGCTACATTTGTATTTTGCCCGTGTTTAGTGCACATAATGCAGTCATGATTCAAGCTATCAGTTCAGAAACATTATTCAAAATCAGAGACTCCAGAAAAAGCCAAAGAAATAAAGTGAAATATAATTACTGTGCATCTAATCAGTTGTGCAGTTCTATATATGCTGTACCAAAACAAAGGAAGGAATAAGCATCTCTTTACCTAGGGAGGACATTCTGCAGGCGCTTGCAAAATGTCCCAGGTATTAGCATGTAAAATTAACAAAAGCAGAAAGACTAGAAATAGAATGCAAGTAAAATGCATGATTACCGTAGTTATTTACAAATATATGCAAGCAATTACCCTGATCATAATCTGTTAGTGATTTTTAATAAAATTATTTGCCTTTGCCTTCATGCTTATTCTTAAATAACTGCCTGGTTCTTGCCCCGTGCTCTCAGCTGATGGCACTTAGTTTCTATTTTTATTTCGTTTTGCTTATAGTACCTGGGTTTGGGTGTGTTAGGGTCTGTGGAGAGCTATTACTGCAGAGTTGTTTTCCTTGACATGAATGAATCACAAGTCAACACGGATGGCTTTCTTGCTTCTCCATAGACTATGATATTGATGCAGGAGAAAAAGCTCTTGAACTTCAACAATTTCTAGAGAGTTTTGTAACTCTTCCTAGAAAGCCGACACTAAATACTGGTCTGAAGTAGTCTGTGGAGAACACAGAGATCTGGGGGGTGGAAAAGTGAACTACAGGTTTCCAGTCCTCCTGTTCCCTGCCAAGTGCTCTTTGGCAGAATCCAAGAAGAAGATGCCTTCCTAAAGCTTCTCAGGTCACAGTGCAACTGTGGCTTATGGATGGCATCTTCAGGCGCATAAACTGCTATAAAATTCTGAACTGTCATGCGGCCATTGTAATTCATATTTTAAGTTTCTTATGACTTTCACATGGATTATTATTGCCTAGATACAATATTTACAGTTTGGTGCTTTCAAGAAAAGGGTGTGGGGTTAAAAATTAATGTACCTTAATTAATCTCTCAATTGGTTTTTTTACATTTTTCTCTTTTTTTCTTGCTTTTATCAACAGCTGTTCCAGTTGAAACAAGAATATGTGAAGAAAAGTAAAGTCAGTACATGATAGACTTTTATCATAAAGCTTTCAGAGTCCAACTGGCTGAAGTAGGACACAAAAGCTATTTCCCTCTTGGGAGAAACTGGAATTTAATTCATAAGGGCTATGCTGTCTATAATATTGCTTCTTTATGAGCTGGTCCTCATCAATCGTATTTATTGTTAGCAATCCAAGCTGTGCGTGTAGTAAATTAACTTCTTTTCAATCCTCTTTCACTAATCTTTTACCACAATATGTAAATGCATAAAATGGGTATTAAGTACTACATATTAAAATTCTCAGTGAATCCTTACACTGACAGGAATATATCCAAAATAAAACTAACTTGGTTATGTTCTAAATAAAGATGCTGATGTCTTAAATCAAAATGCTTCTAATGCCATGCCAGAAAATACATTATTTTTAAAAAGAATTAGAAAACAAGTTTGTTTCCATTTCCCACACCGCATCATAGGAAGAGACAGCTAGCATCTCTCTTTTGAGAGCACTGTCTGATTGCATTGGCATCTGAGCACACCAGATGTCCTTTTGGATACCCAGTGGCAATAAAAATAAGATATTCACCTACTTTGAAAGACAGAAAGTAAAAAATAGCTCCCTCAAGTAGTCAGTTTCGATATCTTTTGAAAATATTTCTGTATATCATAGCCATTTGATTTTATTTTTGTCTCTAGGTATGAAAGACCCCCTAGAGTGGGTCTTCCACAAGACTCCTACCAGCTCTCCTGTCAGCAAAATATGATTCCTGATGAAAATAAATAATTACAATTGCATTTGAAACCGAGTCAGTTCTCTCTTTCACGGAAAGCCTTCCTATTCATCAAGTATGCAACCACGTGTACAATGCTATCAACAACTTCAGTGGAGTTATTTATCTGCATAGAATTAGATATAACTCTAAGCGATTAAATAGTGTATTTAAGACTCATAAATATGTATAAGCCAGTCATACACTGAAATGGCAAAACTGTACATGGGCCTGAACATCCAGATCTCCTAATGCTTCCGGAAGCTGCCATTTCACATCGGATCTGTATTTTTTTAAAAAGGCAGAGGAACCTTAAACTGATTATTTTCAGCTCCCTTGCAAGCCTCTCTCACTGTGTGACTCAAGATTTTGCTTGTCTCTCTCCCTTACTTGCACAGATTAATCTCTGACAAAAGGACTGGAAAACATGAGGAACCTTCCCTGTTATTCCAGCAAACGTGACAAAATTCATCTGCTACCCTACCAAGAATGGCTGAGATTACCTGCAAGGGTTGAAGGAGCTTTTTACCTTTCCTCAATAAAGCACTGCTCTTGGGAACTGCTGAAGGAAATGGTATTCCCTAAAAACTGCAAGCCTCTTTTCTCATTATCACAGACAGCAAAGCCTGGCTTACCGAAATGAGCTGTGATGTGAGGTAACTTTAGCAAGTTTTTCTCATCAGTGCATTTCTGTAAGTTTCCCTCTACTATTTTGTAGACAAGGTCATGCCTGAACAAGCAGAAATACTGTGGAACAGCACCCACAGATTTAAATTAAAATCTAAATTAATTTTTAATCCATATCACCAAGATGGATTAGTTTGGATAGCATATGCACTTTACTTTTCTATCTAGAGAAGGATGAGAAGGTGAATAGGGGAAACAACTTTTACTTTCCTTTCAGATGCAAAAGCCAAGAGGCATAAAATGAAACTGGCTAACGGGAGATTTTAAACAAATGAAGTCTGGTGGTCCTTAACAACACAGATCATTACCTGTGGAGGCCCATCGTTTTTTGGAGATAGTGTTGAGCTAACATGACTTGTAATCTAGTTCCCTGTTCTTCTCTGTGCCATATGAAACCAATTTTATTTATTATAAGCCCTTTGGCTGCCCAAAACCTAATGTCAACGGCACATTTTCTTCTTATTTTTGTTTACAAAGTATAATATATGAGGTTGATCAATTCCAGTTTCTAAGTAACTGACATTTAATTTCTTTTGTGTCTTCTGCACAGAGATCAATAGAGCTCTGATAAATGTGCCTCTTCAGACATACGGTGTTCTGAAATTTTGAGCTATATAAGGTATTTTAGACAGCTTGATTTTTAATAAGCACATTCTGCATGGGAGGGATGTGTACTTGATTTTAAAAGGATCCATTTCGAAACAAAAAAATGAAATAGCTGTAAAGAAAGAAACTGTAGAGTGCATGGAAGTAATCATAGTTTCATTAATTTGGTAAGTTCTTTGCAGGAAGCAAAGATATTCCACGATTTTTGTATTTTAATGGAAATAACATGAGAGACCAAAGTCTGTACTTCATCCCGGTCTTCTGCCAGCTGTTGAGTTTTGTGAGACCAGTCAAGTTAACCCTTTCCCAGCCAGTCAGGGCCAGCCTTTTGTGCGTGTCTGCCTTCAGTCATACTGAGGGATTGAAGTGGACAGCTGGGGGCAATGGTTCAGCATTTGCTTGAACTGCTGAGTTTGCAGCTCACACAAGAGGTTTTCAGTAAGTGTCCCTGAAGCTGAGGTATTTGAAAAATGTTCACATGAAAGAGGCATCAATGCTCACAAAAGACATCTGCCCTAGGAATACCCAAACGCTAACGATTCCTGTTCAGAGAGGCCCTAGCTCACTCCACACAAATCTGTGTAGTAGCACTGCTACTCCCAAACATGAATGAACACTGTGAAAAATGTGTCTGAGGTGTGCTACGCAGGGCATGTTATTAAACTGTGAAGGCCCAGGTTTATTCATGGAAAAAAACATGCATCAAAGGCTGCTATCTGCAAAGATACCATCTCTGGCTGAGAATGAACCTGAGCTAAAGTTTGTTGAAGGCAGGAAATGTATTTAGATGCCTCTTGTATCAAAAATGTCATTGATGATATCACTGATGGATATCATATCACGGATGAATACTATTCTAAAAAGCGTATTAAACACATTACTGTATTAGGACCAAGTTTTGTTTTTCATTTTCCTGTTATTATGATAAACGAAGAACGTTACATGACAAGTGTTTATTATCATGCCTGAAGCAGGTAGTGATTTCACTTGCGCAAGTCAGGAGGGATGCCATTCTTCACCCCTTGTAATCTGGCTTGTGTTCGGGAATAAATTCATATTCACCTTCTCTGCTCTATATACTATATACCTGAAAATTCATCTCCTTGATAGGTGGCTTCGCGTCACTACTTTTTCTAAAATCTGATAAGCTGAAGAGATACAGTTTGATTGCAATTTTATCACCGCTTATGTCAGTGAAGAATATTTTCGCTGATAAGTCTGCTTCAAACAGAGCGAGACTTCTAATCTTTGCGAATGTAGTGTTTCATACATAGAATCAGTTAAACATCTGGTTTTCTAGTCAATTCATTAGCTATCAAAGCCATAGATGCTCTCATTTTCTCTCAAGCTTAAGTCACACTCACTTATTCAAAATCCTCCATTTTCCATAAATAGTTAGCAGGCACAGGTGAATTTGCAACAGGTCTTTATAAAGATCAAAGATCCTTTGCTTTTATTCATTCATAGTATAATTTTGGGTTGTTTTTTTTCACCGATCTGTTTGGTTTTTTTCTCTCACCCAAATTCTGGGAATATCTCAGTAATGCTTAAGCTAAAAGTGAATGAAAAAAAAACCCATAATTAAGCGTGGCAACAGTTACACATTCAGCAGAGAAATTTAACACAGGAAATTTTACAGCAGATCACTGCAGAACCAGGGTCTTCATTAAAATGCATAGACTAATATCCAGGAGACTCCTCTAAGCTTTTGATATGGTAAACTGTATTGCAGTATTTGTATCAGAACCTAAAAATCAGAGTGACTTTCTAGATAGTGTTGTCCAGATAGAACTGTAAATAACAATTAAGAGTTTGCAAAGCTACCTAAGTTTAAAGACAGCGTTGATAAAGCATTTAGTGAGCGCAGAACTGATAGCTGCTGCTGAGAGGAGTGTTTTTAGGCAAAAGTCAAGATCAGAGGCTTCTGTTTCATAGGCTCGAACGAAAACAAGGAGGTATAATGATCAAATAGAGAAGGAGACTGCATTTAGTTCAATTATACAGTATTTCATGCCCTTACTTATGGAAAGCCAAGGTAATTTAGACATAACCCATTTTAAAAGGGATTCAGCAAATCCTGGAAAGACAGAGATGATTTTACAGTATGAGTGCATGATTTCAAAGTTGAATGTATACCTCGGAATTGCTTAGTAGTTGTAGATGTAGTTTTAAAGCTATAGAGAAAATTATGCTAAAGTCACGCTTTTCATTTCACACTCAAAGACGCAAAACTCTCAATAGTATGACACCAGGCTCTTTCCAAGAGTCACCTAATATTTAAAGTTCCGTACCGTCAATTAAAACAACAAGACGGTTATCATCCTTCATAATTAATGTCTTTCACAGGCACCTTCCCATCAAAGCTACTGCTGGGAAGGCAAAAAAATTTCTCCTGTATGTAGTTTAAATCTTTTACAAGTGATCTGAAGATCCCTGTCTACGCGACAGTTTGTCTCAATTTCTGATACGAGTTCCATTATATTCCAGGATATTTTTGTGTCCAAGTTCATGTCCGTACAAAGTTTACATGGTTTTCAGTATGGTTTAATTTTACTCCCCAGAAAAGTGAAGAGATCAGCAGGAGCTTTTAGCCTGTTCCTTATTGACTGTGATTTTTGCTTCATCTTTATGCAAAATAAAGAAAAAAAGTAATAGATCTTCAATTTGATGCCGATGATGCTGATGTAAAGTTTAAATTACACTGATTCAGACCTTGGCTACTACATGTTTTCTGTGTGATTTTAGGCAAAATGTTTAACTCTGTATTGTAATTCGGCTAATACTCATAGTACTATCTCACTGACTTCTCAGGGATTTTTGATAGGAATCATATCCTGAGCTGGTCTACTTTAGAGCAGCTTCACTGGAGTGAAAACAAGTCTCCATCATATGAGGATATGGCCAGTTCTGTGTTAGTACTCCTGTACCTGTGAGAAATTACCCGTTAAAGTTGCTTTCTACTATTCCACAGTAAAATTCTAATTTAAAAAATAATCTTTCCTAAGCGAAGGTGCTGTTTTCTGATACCTCTGGTGATGTGGAAATTGGAGCTGGTTTATGCTCCCTCATTCCTTCAGCATTCTAGTTATACAAAAGCTAATTTATGTGGAAATGAGAGAACTGATATTCTAGCCAGCTCATTAAGTGCAATTAAAAGGAAACCATCCCTCAGGGTCAATGAAAATCAGTACCAGAGAAATAATCATTCATGTTAGAGGGCTATCTTCCTTAAGTACAATAATGTTGTATTGGCATGTATTTTTCCTATACTTCATGCAGTTCTGTGAGAAACAACTTACAGTGAAAGAACACTCACTTCCTTGAAAAGAGCATTTGTACCTAGCCTTCTGCCCTTTCTTCTTCATAGAATCTATCTACTGTGGAACGGAAATTTACATTTAGAAAGTTGATTTTCAAGTGTCGTTTAAGTAGTTTTGTAATTTGAGATTTTTTAAAAATTTGATTTCAGATGTAAATTTCTGTGCTAGAAGAAAGACCAACAGTGTATAGTGTAACAGCTGGATGAAGTTGATGACTGCACACATACTGAAAAATAATATTTTGCAGTATAGATAGTATTACAAAATAATACAATGATGCTTGAAGTTATTCACCTGAAATGATTCCTCAAAACAAAATTATGAAAGTTATGCTGAGATTAATTCTTTTGAGACCTGCAACTCTCTTGCTTGTCTTCAAGGACAGGACTATTTTAAAGCACGCAAGTGCAGAGGAGCTTCTATTCTTATGGGTATGCAGATCCATCTACTCTATCCATCCTTGAAGCTCTGATGTGTGCCACAAAAGCCCATTTTTTTCTCAGATATTTTAAAACAGAACAAACACACTTTTATCATTATGTGCAATATAGATTTGTTTGTTACAATATGCTATCAAGTGTTAATTCCAGTTTCTAGTAAATGCACTGCAGCCATTTCCTCAGGGAGCCTATTTAAAATTTAGATCTCAGTAAATCACTTTTAATGCTTCATCCCAAATGTTTAATTTGTTCTGTTTCACCCTCCTGCTTCTGAAATTGTCTTCTTAGACCTTTCTCAATCATGTCCAGTGCTCTTTGGAAAAAAAAAAGAAATTCCTTCTTGTCTTTTTTTTTTTTTCTTTAAATCATATAGAGCATGCTTCTAGCTTAAAATTCTTCCCTCCTTCATGTTGTAATCCACTATTCCACAAAAGAATCACAGGTAGATTTACAGAACTGAAAAGAATTGCTGTGATACGTTAAAAACTAGAGTAGGGTATAATTACTATCTGAAAACTACAAGAAAACCTATTTGATTAGTTGCTTCTTTGCAATAAAAGACGCGCTCTTTCCAGAACAGCGAGATGACCTAATTTGGTACACAATCAAGAAAAACATTTGTAAATGACTGATCTTTTTTTTTTTTTTTCTATTGATCAAAGTTGCAATTACTAGAGCAATTAACTTTTTGATCTCCATTAGGGTCCAAGTGAAACAAACAAAAGTTAAAAATGACACAGTGTTATTTTGTTGCAATGAAATGGACTAGCAGGAGCTGTCAAGAAGTATGGAAGTGAATCATGCTCTGTTCCACATGCAGAAATCATTCTGTCCTTTCAAAACTTATGACATGTATGGAAAATAGGAACATAACATCTGGAGAGAAACACTAGTATGCACCTCTTTCTGGTATTTGCCTATTAAAACTGAACCAACTGGTCTTTGAATTCTGAACTTTTGCCTCGGGTAAGTCAGTTAACAGAGTTCTACACACCTGATGTACGGTCACAGTTGACCTCAGTTTGCATCCATCAGTATCGCTGTGCAAAAGCCAAGTTACATGATGAACTCTTTGTAAGGCCAAATATGTATCATACACATGTGCTAGACACGTTTACTATATATTTTACTGAGGTAAGTAGCATTAAAGGAGCAATGTAATTAAAATGAGAATGCTTCATCCTATGTTATCCACGTCAAAGTTATATGAATTTAATATCCTCCCTTTGCTAGTGAGCATGAGGTTTGGTTTCGTTGGCTCAGGCTACCACAGATCTTCTCCTTCTAAAGCTACAGCTGAGATATTCTAGAAACACTCAAACTAAAAAATGAGACAAAAACCTTCCATGCTCAGGATAAATATGAATCATGCTCGCTCCTATTGTGTTGCTATCAAAAATGAAAATTATTTTTTCAAATCATTGAATATGTTTTCAAAATATTGAATACAGTAATATAGTCCACAGTCGGATCTTGTAGGCTCCTGAATCTTCTCATTCTGGAAGCAGATCAAATTGTACATAAACTTAAACTAATTATTATAGACCATATTTCTGGTCTTATGGGAAGGCATTTCTAGATTATTCTTGCTCTTCTCATTCAAAATTTCTACTAATTTTAAGTTACCATTTAACCATAGATAATTTATATTCATTTGTTCTTGTGCCAGCAACGGCCATTAGCATAAATATCTTAAATAGCTCTAAATCAATGATTTTCAGAATGAGGAAGAAATGTCAGTGGAATGCCTCATTCTGCTTCTTACATAGTAACTGCTAGATTAGGACAACAACATTAACCACCTTTCCTCATGACATGATATCCAACAGGACTGCCCGTTATTGTTAACCTATACATAAAGACACTAAACTTCAGCTAATAGGATGCAAAAAAAACCCTCAAAAAACCCCTACACATATAAATTCTTTTTGAAGATCTAGGAAAAAAATATATTTTCTGCCAAATCTTGTATTGCCTCCCAGCACCTGGGGAAATTTCCTAGTTAAAATCCCGGAAAATATAAATTTCTGTCTGATTGTCACATGTAACTTATTTGGAAATATGTTGGCAACACTTCTAATACGAAATCTTTTGTTCCTCAGTTCCTGTGCCAGGATCAGTGATTGCTGGTTTGACCTTTGTGCTATTTACTGGGCTAGGAGTTGGAACTGGCCCTGGGAATTTACAATATGATTTCATGGAAGAGAAAGAAATGTCTCACAGGGTAGCCATGGTATCTGAATTAATCAAATCCTCTATAAATTTAATGCAGTTATATCAGTCTTTGTTATTATTATCAATTTACAAAAGTAGCTGGTGATGTGTTTAATACAACACTGCATTATCCTAACAATACAGGAGAAAAAGAGGAAAGCTATATTGTCTTCATTTTGCCAAAAGGAAACCAAAATGCAGAAAGTGTGTCTTATTCCACACAGAATAATTGTGATCTCAGTGAGTAAGTCTGCGATGTCATCCCGAGTACCACAATAGTAATTTACTTGCTGCATTATCTATCATCTTAAAAGAGAAAGAAAAAAAGACTGAATTATCTTGGCTTTTGTTTTAAATTGTATAATAGCAGTTTTCCATTAGAAAAAAAGGGATCTTTCCATTGACCGTGAATTATGGTCTTTGGAGGAGGTTTAAAAAGATGATTCTTCTCTTCTAATAGTAAATGAGATGGCTACTGCTGCTTTTATGTAGTATAAATACAGGTTTACTTGAGCTTCTCGTTAAAATGGTGCATAGATAAGTATAAAAGAATATCTAACATGCACTACTATTAAAGCCAGCGTGTTTGCCTTGTAAATGCTAATATAAATCCCTTGACAAAAGGCAGAATTTCAGCAACAGAGATAGTATCTCTTGTAAGTTCAGAGATAAAATAGATAATGTAGTGCCGGCTAGGCAGAATTCGGATTTATACCTGATAAACTATTTTGCACAAAGTTGAGCTAGCTTTTTGTCCTAGTTTCAAATGACTTGCTTCAAATGCCTATCAGTAACTGATAATCGCTGTTAACAATGAATTCTTCACACAGCATTCTTTCCTCCAAATAAATCCAAAGCCGTATTAATTAGTACAGTTTTCTGCTCATGTCAGGAAGTTAGTTACACATTTGATCTTATACCAGCATTATGGAATATGAAAAGTCGCTCAAAAGGTGTACTCTAGCAGACTATCATTCAGCCTTGAATTAAAACTCTCCAGAAGATACTTTTTTCACAAGTATACTGACACACAACCAAATTTTATGAAAATATTCCCAAGCTGCATCATCATCACATGCTCCTAGTTCCAAAAGGTCTTCTATGGAACCAAGAAACATCTTAAAATCACCCGTTACTAGCCAGCAGAACAAAAGTGATGACTATATTGTCATGGGCTATCTTGAACAAGAAATAGATCACTTCTATTGCACTCACTTTACACTCACCGTGACTTACTAGACATCCAAAGAAACAAGATACATAAACCTCTTTTAGTCCATTTAATGAGGTGTTCATCTCTTATCTCAAGCACTTGTGCTATGAGAAACTAACTTCTGGAGAGATTACTTAGTGGATAATTCTGTATCAACTGTGATTTTATCCTTCATATAGCTACTCTAAATACAACAGAGGTTTAATAATGACTAAATGGCTATCAATAGCTCCTGTTAAAAGAACTGGGCAGGAATGAGGAGCAGTGAAAACAGTGTGGTTCTCCCCCTCCAGCATCTTCATAGGCAGAAGAGTTCTATTCCTTAAGACTGCCAATGTATCGTTTTTAAAGTATTCATTTCATTGCTGTTTCAAAACACAATATGAAAATAGAGAGTTGTATCTCTTCCTTCTTGTGGGTTGTATTTATCACAAAATTAGATGGCATTGTTTCTATAGCACATACCAAGTAATTCAATAATAACATTAGCCTGCGTTTCCCACAGTGAAATGTATGGATGTTACAAGCATTCTCTCTGAAGGGAGTAAATTCTGAGAGTGAAATCAGTAATATTCAAACCTGATCAGGGAAAGGGATCAGCTGTATTTATTATTCTTCATGTGACATCAATCAAAACCGGTAAACACAGCAAAAGGCCAACTTAGTGTCAGTGTAATGTGACTGGCAAATACTTAGTGAACATATAAAGACACAAACATATTTATTCTTCATTATGCTCTAATCAAACTGTTGTGATGGTGAGCTCTGCATGTATGGAAATATGTTTTATCCTGGGCCTTTTCCATGTAGCATTATAACCGTTCTATTAGCAAATACCCCTCACATGTTAATGCGAGTCTGGGTCCCACAGCAGCATGCTTTTACCTTTATTTCCACAGTAGTTTTTCTACAGAGATATTAAGACACATTTCATTAGCATGAAGCTACATGGATTTTCAGCTTTGGAATAACGTGTGTGCTGCTTGAGTTTAGTGGGTTTTTAACAGTTAGTCACTGTGATATGTCTTCAGTCTAATGGAAACAGAACAACTGTTATGCTCTGGCTCAAAATGCTGGGGGTAACCTACACAATTTTGCTATTTTTAACACTGTCTAGGGATTCATTATAAAGCTCTCAAGATACCCACCAGTTCTTAAGAAGCAGAAGTGAACATGTTAAGAATATGAGAATCAAACCTGCAGTTGAAGAAAGGTAAGTGTTGGCAACTCCCTTGCTACTGCAGAGGTCATTACTAGTCTTACCTGTATTTCTTTGTACTCTGTTAGGTGTTTCAAAACGCAGGAAAACTACCCTCAAACTGAACAGGAGGCTTGTACTAGGTGTAAACCCAGGCTGCTAATATCATTTTCAGTACACAGTTGGCAAAAGTGAAAATACTTACATGATGCCACTGGTTAACTGAGCTACGGCGGTGGCTGCCCTTCAAAGTCTCGTGTCTCAAAGTCAGTGATTCTTCAAGGGCTCACAAATACTGTCAAGTAAAGAGAGCGAGCACACGCTGAGTAAGATTATCTAAAGAAAATAAATTAATAAAGCTCATAGCACTCAAATTTGTGCTTTGCACGAACAAGAAGAACATAGATTTGGTTTTGGTTTATTCCTATGTTCATACAGTATTTAATACTGGGACTAACAAGAACTGATTAATTTTGTTGTGCTTTTCACAGCCTAAGTTATGGGAAGTGAGATGACTGAGAGTTATACTCGTTGTTTTATGTGGCATACAGGCTTTATGAGGAATGCCATAATGTATTTTACTCACATCTCTTTAATATGATTATAAACAAATACTAGTTATGAATGTATTCCCTGTGAGGAAAATTTGTATAAAGCCCACGAGGGGAGGATTATTGATTATTGCTAGAGCTGGGAGTAAGCAAATATGTTAAATAAATCAGGAATCCATTATAATAGTGCATTAGTGCCGTGAACACTTGTTTGAATTTTATTTTTTTTCTGAGTAATATGATTGTTGCCATCAAGACATTTACCGTATTGCTTATGCAGCACTTTCCACTCTGTCACCCCTAGGAACAGCTGCAGAGTCCCCACATCACCTCCTGACCAGGGACAAGGCTGAGAGCAGAGGTCTAGGACTCTAAGCACATTTTCTACATGGTGGAGCCAGCCAGAAGCAACAATGGGAAGGAGTTTCTTCCATCCTCAGCGTCCCTTTGTGTCCTGCTTGGTAAGCAGCCAAAACCAAGACACAAGGAGGGGACATCTCTTGCCCTGTCTTACAAATCTGTCCACATTTTTCTATCCTTCAGAGGACTCCCCTTGCACGAAAAAGGGCTGCCCCACTGTCCCACAAGCCTTGGGAAATACCCTTTCCACAGAGGGCACCCACACTCTCTGTACTGCGCTGCAGCAGGGCATGGAGCCACAGGACAAGTGTCCCACCCCAGAGACTTCAGTGATATGAACAATCCCCCCGTGACCCACCCTCCTTACAGGGCCACCACTCTCACTACCATGCTTCTACTTCGATTTTCAGGCACATATGCAAAGGTATTAAGGTATTATTTAAGTATGGGAGATTTCTCCAAACTCAAGACTGGCAAGATAAACGAAACTGTAATTTACTCCAATGTAAGCAAACACAAACCAGTGTAGAGCCCCACAATATTATCAGCACAACTGCAATTGTATCAGTATTCATGGACAAACAGAAGAAAGAAAAAGGGTTCCAGGGATTATTCCTTCCTTGGTGTGACTTCAGTTAGGATTGTTGGGTGTAATTGAGCCAGTTTTCAACTTCCAGTAATCTGACACAGCTGTCCTAAAAGTATCATCTCTGCTCACCTGGCAGTGTATGCTCTTTTAAAGACATAAACATAAATATTATTTTGTTTTCCCAAATTGACAATATTTTCATTTGTGAACATGGAAAGCAAAGTCCTCATCCAGAGCCAAAGAACCCATAAAAGTTATGTTGTTTGCAGATTGGACAAGAGGATGTGGGGTAAAAGCAGGAAAGGGAGTAGGCGAGGCGATCATCTCCCTCCTGTTATCTCAAGTATTTCGGAGATCATCCTTAATGAGCAGGGGAATCAAGCCCAGGGGCAGTGTTAAAATGGAGGAAACAAGAAGTGGTAACGGGTGTTTATATAGTTCAAGAAGCAGCTGAAAATCGTTCTACTGAAAGGTATTTACCTCTGAAATACTCCTCCCCTGCTTCGAAGCAGAGCTGGCCTGTAACAGAGAGCAATGACAGAATGTGCTTTGAACATTATAAACAGCCATAACACCTTGTGAGAATACCACCTATGTAGTGGAGCCAAACTGACTGCAGCTATTAAAATAATGAGATGTTATTAGAGCTCTAAGATATGTCTGAAATCCAATCATCAGAGCACTTGTATAATTAACACTTCAGTTGTTCTTCAGACGTTTTTGAGTGCTGTAGTCCACTGTGATAAATGGTGTCACCTGAAACGTGTTTGCAAGAAGCAGCTTGTCCCTGTGGCATGGTCAGGATCACGCTGCTGTGCTGATTGCTACGTTGATATTCATGTCAGGTGAACTAATTATGGCTCAGAGAACTCGGGAGAAAACAGTCACACCAGGACAAGTCCAAGTGAGCCACGAAGAGTACAACATAAGTGCTACTGTATTCTTTGTTCTCTGTAAAACACACCATCTTCCCAGAGGCGTCAAAACTCCTAAGCAGTCTTACTCTGTCATTTGAAACATTGATTCTTACAAAAAATAACCTTTAATCCTGTGAGAAAGAGACCTCTGTCTTACCTTTTCTTTTTTTTTTTTTTTTTTTTTTTTTTTTTTTCATATTCCCCTATTTGGTTCCTCCAACTGGAAGAGCACTTCAATCTCCACCCAAGCCAACCCTTCTGCGACTGGAGGGGCTTGACTAGTGAGCTGCAGCCATCCTCGGCCAGGCGTTAGCCCCCTCAGAGGGAGATCTGCCTCACCAGCCTCCTCGCACCAGACCGCTCGGCCAAGCCCAGTGTCTCCGTACAAATTTTTTGAGCTTTATTGCTCAATTTTGCCTTTTTTTTT